>UESW01004334.1:319358-582237 GCA_900491605.1 Calamus simplicifolius
GCAAAATCCAGAAGCCGATCTACTATGTCAGCAAGCTACTCCGCGATGCGGAGACAATGTACAACAGAATTGAAAAGATGGTGTTGGCCTTAATCACCTCAGTTCGAAAGCTACGACCGTACTTCCAAGCACATTCCGTGACGGTCCTGACCGACCAACCCATCAAGGTGGTAGTCCACCATCCCGAGATGTTGGGAAGAATGACCAAGTGGGCCGTCGAGTTGAACGAGCATGACATACATTTCCAGCCTCGCCCAGCTATCAAAGCTCAGGTGCTTGCCGACTTCCTCCTCGAGTGTACCATCCCGGAGGACGGCTCTACCCCAGACTCCCTCGAATAACCAAAATCTGGAGCCCGGTGGCTCCTCCATGTCGACGGGTCATCTAATTCCTATCGCTCCGGTGCGGGCCTGGTTCTCACCAGTCCGGAGGGGATAACCTTTGAATATGGCATCCGATTCTCCTTCCCGGCCTCCAACAACGAGGCCGAGTACGAAGCCCTGTTAGCCGGCCTCCGAATCGCCCGCAATCTGAAGGTGGAAAAGCTTAATGCCTTCACCGACTCTCAGCTGGTAGCCGGTCATGTACGAGGAGAGTTTGAAGCCCGGAAGCCGAACATGGTTCGATATCTTCAGGAGGTGCGGAGCCTGCTTCCCCATTTTGCCGAATTTGAAATCATTCAGATTCCCAGATCCGAGAACGCCCGCCGACCTACTCTCTCGATTGGCGACCGCGGAGTCAATGGACTCCGAACAAAAGTTCCACCTGGAGACTTTGGAAAAGCACAGCATCGCGGAAGCCGACCGGATAATGCAGGTTGAAGTCGAACCATCATGGTTCGACCCTATTCTTAAATATCTCAGAGAGGGGTCGCTTCCACCCGACCGAAGAGAAGCTAGAAAGCTGAAGCTGCAGGCCACCCACTACGTGTTGATCGACAACCAGCTTTACAAACGGTCCTTCTCCATACCGCTGCTCAGATGCCTTCGCCCATCCGAAGCAAATTATGCTCTGCGCGAAGTACATGAAGGGATTTGTGGCAACCATCTGGGAAGCCGGTCCCTATGCCACAAGGTGCTGCGACAAGACTACTACTGGCCGACCATGCAGAAGGATGCGGACGATCTAGTCCGAGCCTACGACCCATGCCAGAGGTACTCAAGCATCCAAAGGCTCCCCCGCCGAACTAGTTTCCATATCCTCCGCTTGGCCCTTCGCCAAATGGGGGATGGACATCCTCGGCCCATTCCCGCTTGCCACGGGACAACGAAAATTCTTATTTGTCGCCATTGACTACTTCACTAAAGGGGTCGAGGCGGAAGCAGTTGCACAAATAACCGAAGCATGGGCCAGAGATTTTGTATGGAGGTCCATCATCTGCCGATTCGGCCTCTCACACACCATAATCACCGATAACGGTAAGCAGTTTGACAACTCTAAATTCCGCCGGTTTTGTGAGGAGCATGGAATCCGTCACCACCTCACCTCGGTCGGGCACCCACAAGCCAACGGAGCAGCCGAAGTGACCAACAGGACCCTCCTTCAGGGGATCAAAGCTCGTCTTTCCAGAGCCCAAGGCAGGTGGGCGGAGGAGCTGCATCATGTCTTATGGGCCTACCGCACCACCCCGAGAATCCCGATAGGCGAAACCCCATTCTGGATAGCTTTCGGCACGGAGGCCGTTATCCCTGTGGAAATAGGCCTCCCATCGTTGCGGGTGGAAAGCTACTCAGATGAAGCTAGCAACGAACAGCTCCGCACTAACCTCGACCTGGTGGAGGAGATCAGAGAAAAGGCCCGGATCAGAGTGGCTGCATATCAACAAAGGGTGGCCCGTTACCACGCCTCCAGAGTCAAAGGGAAAGCCTTCCTGCCTGGCGACCTTGTTCTTCGAAAAGCCTCTGTTTCCAAACCGCTGGAACAAGGAAAGCTGGCGCCAAACTGGGAAGGCCCGTACCAAGTAGAGGAGACCATTGGACCGGGAACCTACAAGCTACAAGATTTGAATGGGAAACCCATCCCCCGGACGTGGAACTCGGACAATCTCCGTAAATATTATCAATAGGGTACGTCCTCTCCAAGTCCATTTTCATATGCCTCATTATACCTTCCTGTCGACACATTTTTTCATAATTTGCAATGCAAATCATTATGCACTACATTGCCAAAGGTTGCAAAAGAAATAGATGCTGCTTACCAATCCTCGGCACGACCGAGCTACTTGTCTGAACAGGAATTCTCCGAACCTTGGCAGGGCCAAGTAAAAAATTCTCCGAACCTCGGCTGGGCTGAGCAAAAATTCTCCGAACCTTGGCAGGGCCAAGTAAAAATTCTTCGAACCTCGGCTGGGCCGAGCAACAAATTCTCCGAACCTTGGCAGGGCCAAGTAAAAATTCTCCGAACCTCGGCTGGGCCGAGCAACAAATTCTCCGAACCTTGGCAGGGCCAAGTAAAAATTCTCCGAACCTCGGCTAGGCCGAGCAACAAATTCTCCGAACCTTGGCAGGGCCAAGTAAAAATTCTCCGAACCTCGGCTGGGCCGAGCAATAAATTCTTCGAACCTTGGCAGGGCCAAGTAAAAATTCTCCGAACCTCGGCTGGGCCGAGCAACAAATTCTCCGAACCTCGGCAGGGCCAAGTAAAAATTCTCCGAACCTCGGCTGGGCCGAGCAACAAATTCTCCGAACCTTGGTAGGGCCAAGTAAAAATTCTCCGAACCTCGGCTGGACCGAGCAACAAATTCTTCGAACCTTGGCAGGGCCAAGTAAAAATTCTCCGAACCTCGGCTGGGCCGAGCAACAAATTCTCCGAACCTTGGCAGGGCCAAGTAAAAATTCTCCGAACCTCGGCTGGGCCGAGCAACAAATTCTTCGAACCTTGGCAGGGCCAAGTAAAAAATTCTCCGAACCTCGGCTGGGCCGAGCAACAAATTCTCCGAACCTTGGCAGGGCCAAGTAAAAATTCTCCGAACCTCGGCTGGGTCGAGCAACAAATTCTTCGAACCTTGGCAGGGCCAAGTAAAAATTCTCCGAACCTCGGCTGGGCCGAGCAATAAATTCTCCGAACCTTGGCAGGGCCAAGTAAAAAATTCTCCGAACCTTGGCAGGGCCAAGTAAAAATTCTCCGAACCTCGGCTAGGCCGAGCAACAAATTCTCCGAACCTTGGCAGGGCCAAGTAAAAATTCTCCGAACCTCGGCTGGGCCGAGCTACAAATTCTCCGAACCTTGGCAGGGCCAAGTAAAAATTCTCCGAACCTCGGCCGGGCCGAGCAACAAATTCTCCGAGCCTTGGCAGGGCCAAGTAAAAATTCTCCAAACCTCGGCTGGGCCGAGCAACAAATTCTCCGAACCTTGGTAGGGCCAAGTAAAAAAATTCTTCAAACCTTGGTAGGGCCAAGTAAAAATTCTCCGAACCTCGGCTGGGCCGAGCAACAAATTCTCCGAACCTTGGCAGGGCCAAGTAAAAATTCTCCAACCTCGGCCGGGCAGAGCAACAAATTCTCCGAACCTTGGCAGGGCCAAGTAAAATTCTCCGAACCTCGACCGGGTCGAGCAACAAATTCAGGCTAAAATACCGGCGGAAAACTGAAGTACGCAGGCCCCGGTTAAAGCCTAAGGACTCCCAAATAGTCCCTAGAACTTCGGCCAGTTTGGAAAAAGGCACACTAAGCGAAAACCGTCAACATGCACAAAGAATGTGCCTCTGGCAAACCCCTAAAGGGTTCAATAAGCCCCGCATAACCGGCCATGAGCCCCAAGCAAAGCCAGGGAATTCCCCTTTTTCTACTAAAGTCTTTGGGCAACGCCCCATAACCCGCCAAACAAAGCACCTATCTCAAACAGAGCCATGACTCAGCGCGTGAACTAGTGGAGCCACCTAGGCTCCCCAGCTATTACACGAGTGGCATTCTTTAGAGCTAAAAAGCTTGTGAAATGAGAAGATTGTCCAAAAAGGGCCTTTTTCATTAATTGAGGAAGGAAAGTACAAGAAAAAAACAAAGAAAAACAAAGAGCAAAGGAGGCCCTAACTAAGGTTCTGGGTCGCTCCCAGACGCCAGCAGGTCCTCCAGGCGCTCAGTAAGGTCAGCGACCTGTTGGCGGAGCGACACGATCTCCTCCCTCTGCCGGTCCGCCACCCGGCGCAGGGCCTTGCCTCCCTCGTAGAGACGTCCATGTACTCCTCGACGACCCTCACGAGCCGCTGTTGGCTCGTAAGGGTCGATGCCAAGCCCAACCCATCAACAGTAATCGTGGGACGGCCACTTGGCGGTGAAGCAAACCGTTGATCAACGCATGCAATTCCTCGAATGATCATCCTCCTTGAGAGCCCATGGCTGAATGCTGCTTCGAAACTTAAACCGAGGGATGGCTAAGACCAACATCCCTCGGTCATATTTATACTTGCCAGGCGAGTATCTCGATCGATCGTACCGTAGCCACCGACCTACAAGAACTCACCACATATCATCGCTTTAGTGCCTGCAGAATCCGAAGGGCCGTGCCCCATCCCGAGAGAGATCGGTAAATACGTACGGACTATTCGGGAACCCCCCTGAACAGAGTATTTCCCGATCTGCTGGCTCCCTGTCATGAATGCTCCCGACACTTCCCCAAGCTCTTTTAAAGCTGGCCCCTTTTCGGGAAGCACAAAAAAGAAAGAAACCAGCGCCTAGCGGTGACTCGTCCCTCGGGAGGGATAACGTCATAAATGAAGAGCGTGACCATGCACCGCCCGTCCCGTCCTGACGCCCCTCGCCAAGCGCCGCGGGACCTAACACTACGGCTCATAGTGGCAACTAAGTCATTTCTCCGAGCAATGAAATCTCTGAACCTCGGCTGGGCCGAGCTACAAGTTCTTCGAACCTTGGCACGGCCAAGTAAAAATTCTTCGAACCTCGGCTGGGCCGAGCAATGAAATCTCCGAACCTCGGCTGGGCCGAGCAACGAAATCTCCGAACCTTGGCGGGGCCAAGTAAAAATTCTCCGAACCTCGATTGGGCCGAGCAATGAAATCTCCGAACTCAGGCAGGGTCGGGCCACAAACCCTCCGAATCTTGGCAGGGCCAAGTAAAACGTCTCCGTACCTCGGCAGGGTCGAACAACAAGTGCTCCGAACCTTGGCAGGGCCAAGTAAAAATTCCCCAAACCTCGGCAAGGCCGAGCCTCAAACATTCGAGCGAGACATAAATCACCGAGCTTCGAACCAAGATAAGGAGTGTGTTCCGCCGAACAATCTCCAGACCACCGCTTGCGAACCCCAACTAGTTCGGATAGCGCGGGATCCTCGCCTAAGAACGAGCGGGACGCCTTCGTACCCCATGACCAACAACAACAATAAACTTGGTGCAAAAGAAATAAAGATTGAGAAACAGAACAGAACTCTCTTTATTACCATCAAAACCAGTTACAAATGCCTGAAAGGCATTACAAGAGCATCGAAATGCATAAAATAAAGACAAGTACAAAACTCGAGCAACTGCTCCAAAGCAGATCTGGGCAACTGTGATGCTCCGACTTTCGATCGCCGAACCAGATAAGCCACATCCAGTCAGCTCGAGCCGATAATGGCCGGGCGACATGGACCAATAGTTGCGGCCAGCTTCAGACAATAATGATATCTTGGTGACCCAACCGAGATATCAGGGTGACTGGAAAGGGCGGATGGAAGGCCATCCCAGACCACCCAATCGAGGGACCCTCCGGCGAGCAGGTAGGAAGCCAGCGGACCCTGGCATCGGAACGCTCTCCCAAACCGAGTGAGTACCGCCCCTACCTCGCCAAGGCTCAAGGACAAGGTGTCGGCGGGCGGTGCATTTTCACCCCCTCCCCATGTGGTGAAAGATTCCCCAGGGGGCGAGCCCAGGAATCCAAATCGGAGGAGGAGGCAAAATTCACTCAAACCATGGGGAGCCCGCATGCACCTCCTACCATACGTCCCCGAAGGGGAACCACAAAGGTCACACTGGAAGAGCATGTGTGCGCTCTCCGTGTGATCTCTGCGCCCTCCCTGTGCGCTCTCCATATGATCTCCGGGACTCATCCCCTAAGGGCAAACCACTCTTCAATAGCTCCTTCATCGCCCCAACTATCCGGAGGCAAAGAGCTTACAAGAGGAAAGCTCGGTCCTCCCACTCGCAACAGCAGAAAAACGACCATGGTGGAAACTCTAATGGGAAAGAAACTTTGGGGATGACTTAACACAACCCCACTACCCCTCTTTATAGGCCAAAAATGGCCTGGGAACAATTACCAAGGCCATAAGCCTCGAGATTCAAACACCTGGGCCATACCTCCATGTGGCCTCCCGGGATGAAAACAGCGCCCTATTGCGCGCCGAGCCCATCGCCTGAACTATGATGCATGCAAAGATTTCCTCTTGATCCCGAATTGCGATCATTAAATGCAGAGAATCATCCACCGGTACTACAGAAATTGGCAGGTTCAGGAGATCGTCCTACGAAAATAATGTCCTCCAATGGTAAACGACTGCGTGCGCCGTACGTCAAAACGACCCACATGGAAAAAGAACACCTTCCGGAAAGCACCAGAACAGCTTTTCGCACCCTACAGGGCCGTATCATCAATTTCGGTGAAATAAAAACCGATTTCCCTGCAGAATGGCAAGGTGCTGGCAAAACAGCAAAAAGGTACGAAAACCGACTGATTCATCGATTGCTTCCCAGCGAGGTTAGTCGCTCGAGGAACTCGTGCGACAAGATTGAGCGCCTTAAAACAAAAATAAGCGCGAAGGATAAACAAACCATTCTTTCATTCAACGAAAAATAAAGTGACCAAAGGAAGCGAAAAATACTTTGGCAACCACCCTCATATGTCGGCCCTAGCCGACCTACTTTGCTCATCGGCCCTAGCCGACCTACTTTGCTCGTCGGCCCTAGCCGACCTACTTTGCTCATCGGCCCAAGCCGACCTACCTTGTCCGTCGGTCTTAACCGACTGGCTTCATTTCTCAAGTTTTAATTAGACACAAACGATCGTCTATCGATTCGCCAGTCAGGATTATTGCCCCGCCTTAGGCCAAGCCAATGCATTCCCTTGATCCTGAAATAAAGATGACCTAAAAAGCATCAGCAAGCCATAAGTCGCTCGCGATTGAGGCGAAATTTGGAGCAAAGGGCCATCCAAAGAAAAACACTCAAATAGAAATAGAAAGGTCATTCATTGAAAGACATCAGTCAAATTTTTAGAAAGCAAAACACAGAGGTGGCTCTTAAGGCCGGGAACCACATCGTTTCTGAAGGAACCCTCGGTTACATCCGCAGAGGTGTGACTAGATTCGCCCTTCTCTAATGCCTTTGCCCCTTCAGCGGCAGTTTGCGATCGTCCTTCAGAAGCTGCGGCTTCGCTGGGACCCGGGGCAGCACCAGGATCGGTATCGGAGACGTCGACGTATTCATCCTCCTCTTCTCCTTCGGACTCATCGGCATCAGGAGCTTCAGTATCCAGAAAAGAGAGATCCCATTCCGGGTGCTCACTGGATATCTTGTCTTTGCACTCTTCCATTCCAAGTTGGAAGGCGTCAACGCCGATCGCGTCCTGTTCCCCCTTGAGTATGGCGAGCTGCACCTTAGCCTCAGCAACTTGCTTCTCAGCCTCCGCAACTTGAGCCCGTAATAATGTTTTGCTCCTCGAACTCACCGGACCGCGCCTCGAGTTCTAAGCTCTTATCGTGGCTAGACACGAGCTCGCCTTGGAGAGCCCGATTCTCCAACCTTAACTTTGCTGTCTACAAAACCAAAATCAGTCGGCATCACAAGAGACCAACTAAAGAAACTAAAAAGGGGGGGGGGGAAATGAGATCGTACCTCCTCCTCTCGTCTGGCCAACCTTTTGGTCAGCTCCTCGGCCTCACCCCTGGCCCTTGTTCTATCAGCTCCGACCAGCTCGACCCTCTCCTGGAGAACATTAATCCTCGACTGCTTGGCTTTGACCTCTCCCCGGGCTTGGGATAGCTCGTTGCTCACCCGAGCCATCATCCCTTGGTGCCATTTAGCGCCGGCCCTCAAGTCGGCGATTTCGTCATCGCGCCGCTTCAGTTTCTCCTCACCTCATCGAGCATTCTGATCAGGCGCTTTCTCTCGTCGGCAGCTTCCCTTCCCAGCCAACCCAAACTCTCACTATGTTCCCGCCGTATCGTCTTACCTCCTCGGAATGTTTCGACTTAACTCTAGCCAGCTCCAGGCACGCGTCTTCATTCTTCGCCAGAAGTCCCTGCAACTCCTCCACTTTGCATTTTTGCTTAGACGCTTCGGCTAGAGCGGCCTGATATGCCGCCTTCATCCCCTCCAAACCTCTGTTACTAATAGCCATAAGTTCCTCGAACTTCTCAGACACCTTCATTCACGATCGGAGTTCGGCGTTGTCTCTCCTGGCCTGAATGCTAGCCCCCGTCGCCAAACTCAGACGCCAGCACATCGCCCGAGAAAGCAGGACACTCTGCGGGACAAAAAATGATAAAAATTCATGATTAAGTCAATCAAAAAGCGTCTGCCGCCCAAGAATGATAACTCACCCGAGAGGCATAGGCCCGCATCATCTTCATAAGGGTCGGATTGTCAATATCGGGGAGAAGGTGGATGCTTTCGGCCACTCCCTGTTGCCCAAACGCGGCATCGACCAACTCCAGATCCGCAAACTTGTCCGCCGAGGGATCTGCAGCCGGATACAAGGCCGACCTCATTAAGGCAGAAAATGCCTCCTCAACACCCACGTTCGAGCTACCGGGCTGGTCATCTCCGCCCAAGGAGCCAACCCGAGCGACCTCCGACTGAGAAGTCTTCAGCTTCCCAGCTTCTTCCATCAGAATTTTGGCTTGAGTCTCCTCGGATAACTCGGCCAACCCAAGCGCCAGCCTCCCCAAAATCCTTCTCGGAGGAGTCTCCATTGCAGGACTCTTATCTTGCTGTGATCCCTCTTCCATCGCGCCTTCTTCCGTCGCCGTCACTTGCGCCTCCCCTGCAGGCTCCGCCGGAGCCTCTATCTGGCTAGCTTCTTGAACTGCCGTGGGCGACCCAGCGTCGCTACCACCGAACTCCCCCGCAGAAAGACCAAGAGGGAGCTCGCCCTGAACCTCATCGACTGCAGCTGTTCCCTCTCCCTCTCCTACTGGAGTCAGTGGTGGTCCCGCGGAGGCGGAAGGCCCCCCAGAAACGACCACTTCCGCCAGATCCATCGCCGGTTCCTCTTTCATAGGGGACGTGGCCGGCGAGCCAACGGAGTCTCATCTGAACTATTCGATATTCCAATACGGGAGGGCAAGGGATCGCGACTGTCATCCCTGGATCCTCCTTCACCCCTGGCGCTTCTATCATGGCCGCTCCGGCGTCCGGCGAGCTCCTTAAGGAGGTGTGAGCCCTTTTTTTGGGCCTACCGCTATCCACGCCGCTGCTCTCCCCTGAACGCTTGCCTCTCTTCCTTTTGGCGAGGCTCGACAATGCTGACCTCTTGGCTGCAAAAATGGAACATATGCTATTAAATCCAAACACGTTCGTTGGGGTAGCACACAGCGGAGAAAGTAAAAGGGAGACTCACCTTACGGGTCCAGGGGGCTAAGCCCGGCGGCGAAGAGGGCCCCCTCCGATAACAGATCGTTGGCCGAAAACACTTGGCCATTGCGAAGGACGTCCAAATCCCTCTCCTCCTGCTCTGACAAAACCGGATGCGTTTCCGCATCCCTGGCAAAGCTTCCCCATTTCCGAGGGAAGTCGGAACCAATGTTCCCCTTGGCGATAACGAATCGACTCTTCCATCCCTTGATAGAGGACGGCTTATCCACAATCACGTTGAAGGACCTTCGAGGTCCAATATATGGCCACTTTGATTTCCTTCCGGGTATCAGATGATAACAGGCACGGAAAAGAGGAAGAGTGGCGACAATCCGAATTTGGTGGCACATTGAGATAAATCCGATGATGCTCCGCCAGCTGTTTGGGGCCACCATCGTCGGACAGATGTTGTAATGAGTCATGATTTCCTTCACCAAGGGATGGAGAGGAAAACGGAAGCCTGCTTTCAAGCTGTCTTCATAAACAAAGACCCCGCGCTCCAGGTCTCGCGAGACCCTATGTCCAGACTCCGGCACTTGCAGAACGATATCTGAAGGTATGCCATACCTCTGATAAATCCTTCCCAAATCCTCAGCAACGATCTCCGAAGCTACGTCGTCAGGGCTCATCGTCATCTTAGCCAAGAAAAGCACCAGGCGAAACAGCGAGCGTTGTGGGGGAGACTCTTCAAGAAACAAAACGAGAGAATACTGCAAACATATGTATATATATAGCACGGCTACCGCTTTGCTTCCCCACTAAGGAAGCCATCTTGAAAGGACGAGGCGCCTCGCCCCAGGCATCCGGAACCGCCTCGACAAACGCCGTATTAATCGGGATTCGCGACGTGGCGCATTCCCAACCGTCACCCTTGGAGGAGCCTTACCCACGAAGGCATGAGGACCCTGCCGCATTAATCAGAGCATCATTGCATGGGCTGTCTAAACCAAATCGCCCCATACAAAGCGTGCCACCTGGACTTATACTCTCTATACCCAAACCTATGCTTCGAACTAGGGAGTGGAGGGCATGTGTTATGGGGTAAAACCATCATTGTATTAATATTCGTGCAAGGAGGCTAAGACCGACCTCCTCCCTTTATCTCCCCTCCCCCGAGCTTCCAGTAGCTCGGCTCTCCCGAGCTTCCATAGCTCGGCTTCCCCGAGCTTCCTAAGCCCGGCTTCCCCGAGCTTTCATAGCTCGCTTCTCCCGAGCTCCCATAGCTCGCCTCTCCCGGGCCCGGCTCTCCCGAGCTCCCATAGCCCGGCTCTCCCGAGCTCCCATAGCTCGGCTCTCCCAAGCTCTCATAGCTCGGCTCTCCCGAGCTTCCATAGCTCGGAGCTATGGAAGCTCGATTTCCCCGAGCTTCCATAGCTCGCTTCTCCCGAGCTCCCACAGCTCGACTCCCCCAAGCTTCCATAGCTCGGCCCTCCGAGCTTCCATAGCTCGGAAGCTCGACTCTCCCGAGCTTCCATAGCTCGTCCTCCGAGCTTCCATGACTCGGCTCCCCCGAGCTCCCATAGCTCGGCCCCCCGAGCTCCCATAGCTCGGCTTCACTGAGCGACCCATGATCCAATACTCACCTCCGCGGAACCTAACGCAGGAGAGCCTAAGCCTACTGTAATAGCATCCTAGGCAAGGAATCATGTTGAGAAGTGGTCCAGAACCTATCAAGGCTACCTGAGACCTATATACCTACCAGATCTCAAGCCATCAAGGAGCTCTCCTAGCCTTCGATCCCCTAACAGACAAGATACGGATCCCAACAGCCCCACAACGGCCTGATTCGATCCACCCCCATATCCTAACAACCTCTGAACCTTCCAGAAGGCGCTCAAGATCCAGGTGACAGCCTATAAATATCACACTCACAGATTTCCTCAGGTACGCGTGCGCTCACACCCTCACTCCCACTATCCTGCTCTCCTGCTGCTCGTCGGTGCTCTCACCTCCCAGAGCTTCCGATTGGCCGCCCCCCAGAGAGACTCCCCGGAGAGATTCACCTCCCCATTTTCTGATTGATCGCCGATTTCCTCCCACTGACTTGAGCGTCGGAGGGTCTTCCACGGAGGGCCACCCCCAACGCCTCTCGCGTGAGGACTTGTGTGCAGGTCCGCCCCTGGAGATCGATTGCGCCCGAGTCGCAGGACGGATCCCGGCGGCAACAGCCACCATGAAATATAAACCTGAGAAAGTAATGGTTTATCAACACAGTGACACGTAATATAATCATTGAGAAAAAAAATTAAAGAATGAGCTTACCCCTTCATTCTCCATGGTCTTGAGAGCACAATCTAGAGGGCCGCTGTATTTGATGGTCATTGATGGATCCTGATGCTGCTGATTTTCAGTCGCCGGCTTAGGAACGAAGTTGGTCAGGATCTTGACAGTGATCTCCCTTCTAACGGATTTGCAAGACAGTCCTCGCACAGGAATCACGGAGGATGGTTCCTGTGGAAGACCCTTCGATGCCAAGTCAATAAAAATCTCTAGCAATCAGATAAGAGGAGAAGGCTCTGGCATAAGGTTCTCTTTCTCTCTGAGAGGATTTCTTAAAAGTAATGGCCTTTGCTAGAGTTGTGAGAATTTGAAAAAGCATACCTAGGGGATCCTGGGACATGGTATTTACGCATTATTAAGATGGTCAGTCGTTACATGATTTCTCGAACGCATTTTAGGAAGCTGACACGATCGGAATCCCATTGGTTATGGGATCAGTAGCTGATCAGTCTTATCAAAAGTTTGAAACTCTGTTAATCACGATCAAAGGGTGTATTTGGCTTCCATTTCTATTTAAGGAGGATTACTCCGAAACTCCTATGATCAGAGCGGTTCATCCTTCAGAATATTCGGCGTAGTATTTGGCATGGTATGAAAAGTAGTATGAGGTGGCAATGATGCTCAAGCCGAGGTATGAAGATTCTCGATGCCAAGTCACCTTTCTTGATCGTCCGTGAGGGAATGGTATCCTTCTCCTTTTGTGGATAATTGTTGGTCCCAAGATGCCATCACCTAACAAGGAATGAGCAGTGAGGCCAGGTCTCGTCTGACGTGTGCCGACGTTGGAGGCCAAGGCTGACTCTTGTGTCGGTGCCGGCTCTATAGGCTGAGGCTGACACTGACGTCGGTGCTGAATCCGACTCTGGAGTCGATGCCAAGACCGATTCTGATGTCGGTTCTAAGACCGATTCTAGCATCGGTGCCGAGACCGACTCTGGTGCCAGTTCTAAGACCGACTCTGGCGTCGGTGCCAAGACTGACGCTGGAGGCTGAGTCCGACTCTTGTTTGTTGGACTATAGCTTCGTCAGTCAATTTGAATGCGGCTTAATCAGCCACATCAAAGATAACTCGGCCCTTGTTGCCATGCACGTTTATTGATGCAGTGATAATTTTCCCTGCATCACATCCTTTCCCTGAACTTATATTCTACACAGGAAGAACCATAGCATGGCATGTTAGAAGCAGAATGAATGAGGATTAGTTCAAAATGTAAGGAAGAAAGCACTGAAACAAGGGACCGCTAAAAGCCAACACACCTTTACCAGCTCAGCTGGACACAGTATAAGGCTGATTATTGCTCCACCAGGTGCTGATGAAGGAAGGATTACCTGGAGCTGTGGCATCCAGCTCTGAGCTTCTCCCTGTGTGGCAAACGTACAGCGAGAGCAACTTATCATAAAAAAGAGTAATGATGTCTAGATCAATAACATCTTGCATGCAAGAACATCACCATCCTACCTCTTGGGATGAGTGGATTCATGCCACTAAGCTAGAACTTCGTAATTTTAACTCTCAATGGTTTTGGAACCTGCAATAACTGTTTTGTTTTGAGAATAAATTCCAAAAAGAAGTTAATTCTTAAGTGCCATCCCAACAGAGGATGATGATGCACCCCTATATAGTCCTCTTCCCTGCCAGGATTAGAAAAGAGAGAATGAGAGAATGAATTTTTACAACTAGTCACACAGAGGAAAAAGAGCAATTATGGTACAGCAATTTGAATTGCATAACCAAATAGAGGACAATTTGCCACAGTTACAGAGTTTATTAATAAAAAAGTGAAATGCAAGTGTCTCAACTGATTATTAAGTAGGCTCACTCAAAGCATCCACTCGACGCTTAGTCATTAAGTTACATGGAACCCAAGCAAGACATTGTAAAGCAAAGACCATCATTAGTTTTTTAAAAACAGGGTTAGATTTGCCATCCATTGCAAATCACTATCATTGGATAAAATGGTCACAACATATTCATCATCATTCGTTCTTCAAAGCCTTTACTGGATTGTCTCTAGAATTCAGCAGCATGAAAAAAGAAACATAATTGCTACCAGCTGACACTTTATTTTATAGCCATCTCCCATCTTGCCCTCTATGCTGTTCCTCCAGGAGTCTAGGGGTGCAAAATTGTCTTTTTCACCATGCTTCTATAGACTATATGATTGAAAACTGATTGTATCTTAATTGTAGTCATGTTGATTTTAATCTTTCTGGACATTTGACCTTGACTTGATCTTGCGTAGAGCCATAGACTACTCATGAACACACCACCAATCAGACCCCATAGAATACTTAGAATATATTCTCTACTTGACTTCGTTTTTGTCCATCTTAGGATGAATTGTTTGATCAGTATGAAACTTCTTATCCATCATGGGAACCTTTTTCCCCATTATGGCCATTCCATTTCAAATTTTGGCTACTAACTTCCTTTTATTGCGATATGTTTGATCTAAGTTGATTAGCATTGTTTTTACACTGTTTGCACCCATGGTTTCCCTTATGATAGAAGTTTCAGCATGATGTAACAACTCAAGGTCTCAACCAAAAATAGTAGCTAAGAAGATATATTATTCGGGCTCCTTGATCTGTATAAGTATCCAAGATCTTTCTAGTATACAACTGATGTGGTATTAAACACTCACCAATATGGACTTTTGCATACTCCCCTCGTTCAAGCTCTAATGTTCTCGCCAAGTTAAAAGTCCATATCTAAATCTATATCCAAATCCAATCATACATACATACATCAAGCTCATCTGCAGTATTCTTTAGTCCACCGGGTTCACTCTAATACCATTTATAGCAATCTAAGATCTCACCCAAAAAAAACTAGCCAAAAATATATTATTTGAACTCTTTGATCTTATATAAGTACCCAAGATCTTCCAGTATATAACTGATGTGAGACTAAACAATTACTAGTATGAACTCTCACACATGAAGTTAAGGTTTTCAACCTAGTTTAATAATTAAAAGATTAGATATTATCTGCTACCAACCTTTTACCTATTTGTGCAATCATAAAAAATATATATATTTATAAAATCAAAAAGGACTCTACATGGACCTTGTTGCTATATGTTTTGTTGATTTGGAGGATCTGAAGTTTACTTTTCTACTTTCTTTATGTTTTGGAAGGAGTTTTGGATCTTTCTCTTGTTCATTTCAGTTTTCTAAATCCTCTTAGATGCCATGTATTCTGCCTCATGTGGCATAATTTTGTAAAATCTAGCATTCCTCAATGTCTTAAATGCATGTGGCAATCACTACAACCAAGTAATACTTAATTTAAACCAAAATAACTATTTAATTGATTGTTTTCTGTCTCTCCATTCTCTATTGTAATTGATTCAACGAAGTGAAAATACCTAAACTTTATTCTCATTTTTTTACAACAAAATAGCCATTTTATTTATTTATTTATTTGGTAGTCTATCCTCTTATATTTATCCCAGTCCTCTCAACTTTTCAACCACACATTTATCTACAAATGATATAAATTGTGGCTCTCCTGAGCAATGGTAAGGAAGTTTTGTTCAAATAACAAAAACTAGTTATGCCCACTGTAATCTTTTGCCTTAACACAGCTACCCCTAAGACTTGGTAATGCTCCTGTCTTTAAAACAGCAACATAAGGGAGAATTGTTCACGCAAGAGAAATATAGAGTTGCTCCCTGCACATCAGTTTTTCAAGAATACATATTGTTGCTATTCATTTAATTAGAATCGCTTCATCACACCATAACATGGATCCACATTATTTCCATGAAATAAAAACAGTTCAGCAACATACTCCATTAATCAAGATCCATCTGGTAAAATGTGACGCATTCTTGTACTCTTTTACTCATGTTTTAGTGTTCTGAGCTTGAAATTTCACCTGCCATAATGAATATTATGAGCCTCAATACTAATAATAAGAATCACAGATATTTTAAAATATCAACTCAACTCAACTCATCTAAGCCTTTCCCTAACTACATGGGGTTGGCTACATGAATCTGCTTCCTCCACTCTGCTCTATTCAAAACCAAGTCGCCATTCAAATTACAAATAAGAATCACAGAAATTTTAAAATATAACCTTCTTAAATTAGGATAACATAAAATAGTCATTACAACGCAAGTTTAAACAGTTGATGCAGAAAGTGGCAATCATATCACAATGTTAAAATCATATCCATGATAGAAAAGAAAGTATATACCATAAGGAGAAGTAAAATATATATTTCAACATATAAATTCAGATGTTCAAATCTGTTTAACCATAGAGGATGCAGATTTTTTTAGCTTGGCATCAATGCTTATCCTTTCAGCTGCCAAACCACACAAGCAACTCAGTATGAGTTAACCAATCATTATTCAATCAATGACTTCAACTGTACTAAAAAATTCTGCACTGTTCCAAAATGCCATAAGTTTTGCACAATGAATATTTTTATATCCACTTTTTGTGATTTAGTATTGATATGCTTTAATTCGCAAAATCCATAGTGAACTCACTGACAAAACATAATAAAAGTTATAACTTATACCGTATGTCATTTTCCTATTAGCTCAGATGGTTGACAATGCATAGCACCCTCTGCCCACAAATTAGAGTGAGTTAGTTTATGAGCAGTGACTTGTTTGGTAATCAACTCAATCGTATGCCACATGTTTTGGTTTCCTGCCAGTCCAAACTGTTGGATAAGATAAGATGATCTTAAGTTTGTTGGATAGATAATTGTTGGAGAGATAAGGATGAGATAGTACTCGGGATAATATTAAACAATGAGAAGAGGCTGAGGCGTGCACCCTACTGTCCTTAAGTGTAGAATCGTGCCTGTCGAAGATAATATCTCGGTGCAGAAGATAGGAGCATGACTACCCTCCATGATACAACAACAACAAGACCTCTAACAGTATGCACACACCAATGCAGAAGTGGATGAACAACCGAAATGATTTCGTTCCTTCAATCAATGGATCAAGAAAGAAAGAAAAAGATTTTTGAATGTGTCCTGAAGGGAAAGTACGAGTCTCTATATATAAGAAGGTATGCACCGGTTGAGAACAACGGTATTCACCAGTTGAAAACGACATATCAAAAATAAAGACTTATTAGAAAGATCAAGACCTATCCTGGTTGAGAACGACATATCAGATAAAAAGACTTATCAAGTCAAAAGGTCAAGACTTATCCAATAAAAAGACGTATAAGTCAAAAGGTCAAGACTTATCATCTTGCGAATATTGAAATATACTAGATTTTCAACAATCCCCCATTATTTCAATATACAAAAGAAGACAAGATAAACTTTGAAGAAACTTTAAGAATGCAATGCATAAGCCATAGTGTCTATACGACTATGAAAAGCATAGAGAAAATAAGTTTAATCCATAAAAGGTTGGTGAAACTAAGTTTCTATGAACCAATCCTTCTTTTATTGGATCATTGACTTATAACTCACATTCATCTCTCAAATTTTGATTGTTCTAATGGGTTGACGCGTTTCGGCCATGTGTCTACCTAGATATTCATGAGTGCTCTAGAGATCTTACCCAAGTCTCATAGGAAGCAACCACCACCTCCACACTCATATAGATGGATTGTCATCAAGTATACACTATAGTTTTGTACACCAACCAAATTAGGCTATGACATCTATTAAGAACTTCATAAATTAGTTCAACATAAATACTACATAATACTATCTCACACTATAGAAAGGGATTTCATAACATAAATATTTATGATAGTATACTCCAAGTTATCTAGTGAATTATGTTTCCATATGAACCTTCTTTCCAGAATCTTCATTCATAAAGGTTGGGTCACCATCACTTCAACTTTTGATCTGGGTATAATCCCATTTTCCTCGATGTATTGCTCACAAGCTTTCTGCTTAGAGGCATAGTTAAAGGATCGGCCAAATTCAATTCTGATCTTACATAATCCAACGATATTACTCCATTATTAATAAGCTGCCTCGCAATATTATATCTTAAACGTTTATGTCTACTCTTTCCATTATAAGTTTTGTTTTTAGCTTTAGTTATGGCAGTCTGACAATCACAATGTATAGACACAGATGGAGTTGGTCTTATCCAAATGAAAAGATCTACTAAAAGATTTCTAAGCCATTCGGCCTCAGTCCCAATCTTCTCTAAGGCAATAAACTCGGATTCCATTGTAGACCAAGCTATACATGTTTGCTTGGATAATTTTTAAGACACTACTCCAAGGGTAAACACATCCGCTAGTGGATTTAATCTCATCAGAGTCTGAAATCCAGTTAGCATTACAATACCCTTCTAATACTGTAGGAGTCCCACAATACATTAAACCATAGTTCATGGTTCCTTTCAAATATTTAAGCACTCATTATAATGCAATCCAATGATCCTTATTGGGATATTTGGTATATCTGCTTAGTCTTCCTACAGCATAAGCAATGTCAAGTATGGTTTATCAAATATATAAGACTACCAATAATTTGAGTATATTTAGACTGTAAGACACCATCGCCTTTATTTTTCTTAAGCTGTGAATTAGCATTATAAGGAGTGCTCATAGGCTTATAATCAAAATATAAAAACTTTTTTCAAGATCTTCTCAATATAATATTCTTGTAAAAGTATGATGCTATTAGATTTCTTTACAAGTCTATAACTCGCATTCATCTCTCAAATTTTGATTGTTCTAATGGGTTGATGCGTTTTGATTATGCGTCTACCTAGATATTCATGAGTGCTCTAGAGATCTTACCCAAGTCTCATATAGAAAGCAACCGCCACTTCCATACTCATATAGATGGATTGTCATTAAGTATACACTGCAGTTTTGTATACCAATCAAATTAGGCTATGACATCCATTAAGAACTTCATAAATTAATTCAACATAAACACTACATAATACTATCTCACACTATACAAAGGGATTTCATAACATAAATATTTATGATAGTATACTCCAAGTTATCTAGTGAATTATTTTTCCATATGAACCTTCTTTTTGGGATCTTCATTCATGAAGGTTGGATCACCATCACTTCAACTTTTGATCTGGGTATAATCCCATTTTCCTCGATGTATTGCTCACAAGCTTTCTGCTTAGAGGCATAGTTAAAGAATCGGCCAAATTCAACTCTGATCTTACATAATCCAACGATATTACTCCATTATTAATAAGCTGCCTTGCAATATTATATCTTAAACGTTTATGTCTACTCTTCCCATTATAAGTTTTGTTTTTAGCTTTAGCTATGGCAGCCTGACAATCACAATGTATAGACACAGATGGAGTTGGTCTTATCCAAATGAAAAGATCTACTAAAAGATTTCTAAGCCATTCGGCCTCAGTCCCAATCTTCTCTAAGGCAATAAACTCGGATTCCATTGTAGACCAAGCTATACGTGTTTGCTTGGATAATTTTTAAGACACTACTCCAAGGGTAAACACATCCGCTAGTGGATTTAATCTCATCAGAGTCTGAAATCCAGTTAGCATCACAATACCCTTCTAATACTGTAGGAGTCCCATAATACATTAAACCATAGTTCATGGTTCCTTTCAAATATTTAAGCACTCATTGTAATGCAATCCAATGATTCTTATTAGGATATTTGGTATATCTGCTTAGTCTTCCTACAGCATAAGCAATGTCAAGTCGAGTATGGTTCATCAAATATATAAGACTACCAATAATTTGAGTATATTTAGACTGTAAGACACCATTGCCTTTATTTTTCTTAAACTGTGAATAGCATTATAAGGAGTGCTCATAGGCTTATAATCAAAATATAAAAACTTTTTCAAGATCTTCTCAATATAATATTCTTGTAAAAGTATGATGCTATTAGATTTCTTTACAAGTCTATAACTCACATTCATCTCTCAAATTTTGATTGTTCTAATGGGTTGACACGTTTCGGCCATGCGTCTACTTAGATATTCATGAGTGCTCTAGAGATCTTACCCAAGTCTCATAGGAAGTAACCACCACCTCCACACTCATATTGATGGATTGTCATCAAGTAATACACTGCAGTTTTGTACACCAACCAAATTAGGCTATGACATCCATTAAGAACTTCATAAATTAGTTCAACATAAACACTACATAATACTATCTCACACTATAGAAAGGGATTTCATAATATAAATATTTATGATAGTATACTCCAAGTTATCTAGTGAATTATTTTTCCATATGAACCTTCTTTCCGAGATCTTCATTCATGAAGGTTGGATCACCATCACTTCAACTTTTGATCTAGGTATAATCCCATTTTCCTCGATGTATTGCTCACAAGCTTTCTGCTTAGAGGCATAGTTAAAGGATCGGCCAAATTCAACTCTGATTTACATAATCCAACAATATTACTCCATTATTAATAAGCTGCCTCGCAATATTATGTCTTAAACGTTTATGTCTACTCTTCCCATTATAAGTTTTGTTTTTAGCTTTAGCTATGGCAGCCTGACAATCACAATGTATAGACACAGATGGAGTTGGTCTTATCCAAATGGAAAGATCTACTAAAAGACTTCTAAGCCATTCGACCTCGGTCCCAATCTTCTCCAAGGCAATCAACTCGGATTTCATTGTAGATCAAGCTCTATATGTTTGCTTGGATAATTTTTAAGACACTACTCCAAGGGTATACACATCCGCTAGTGGATTTAATCTTATCAGAGTCTGAAATCCAGTTAGCATCACAATACCCTTCTAATACTATAGGAGTCCCACAATATATTAAACCATAGTTCATGGTTCCTTTCAAATATTTAAGCACTCATTGTAATGCAATCCAATGATCCTTATTAGGATATTTGGTATATCTGCTTAGTCTTCCTACAGCATAAGCAATGTCAAGTCGAGTATGGTTCATCAAATATATAAGACTATCAATAATTTGAGCATATTTAGACTGTAAGACACTATTGCCTTTATTTTTCTTAAGCTGTGAATTAACATTATAAGAAGTGCTCATAGGCTTATAAACAAAATATGAAAACTTTTTCAAGATCTTCTCAATATAATATTCTTGTAAAAGTATGATGCTATTAGATTTCTTTACAAGTCTAATTCCCAAAATTATATCCACTTCGCCCATATCTTTCATATCAAAATTAGAAGTCAAGAACATTTTGGAGCTAGTAACAATATCAAAATTAGTGTCAAGTATGCACACATCGTCTACATACAAACAAATTATAACTCATTCATGATTAACAACTTTAGAATAAATACATTTATCAGCACTATTGATTTGATATCCATTTGAAACTAGCACTTTATCAAACTTATCATGCCATTGTTTTGGTGCTTGTTTTAAGCCATACAAAGATTTAATTAATTTACAAACTTTATGCTCATTGCCAGAAAGAATACAACCCTCAGGTTGATCCATATATATTTCTTCTTCTAAATTTTTATTAAGAAATGCAGTTTTAACATTCATTTGATGAATTATTAATTTATGAATAGATGCAAGAGCAATCATGACTCTAATAAAAGTTATTCTTGTCACAGGTGCAAAAGTATCAAAGTAATCAATATCTTTCTTTTGAAAATAACATTTTGCAGCCAGTCTTGCTTTAAATTTTTCAATAAAACCATCAAGCTTTAGCTTTTTCCTGAAAATTCATTTACACCCAATAGTTTTAGCCCCATAAGGTAAACTCACTAATTTTCATGTATGATTGCTCATGATGGATTCTAACTCTTTATTTATAGCCTCTTTCCAAATGTAGCATCAGGAGATGAAATAGCTTTAGAGAATGTTTGAGGATCATTACAACAAGAAAGGTATAAAAACCATCTCCTAGATTGGTTTTCTAACTCTCTTGGATCTCCTTACCTCTTGAATTTATCAGGCTCTAAATTAGGTTTAACCACTTGTGATCTAAAAAGATCTTTCTAAGGAGGTCCTCATATGAAAGATATGTTCAAAAAATTCTGCATCTTTGGTCTCAACTTTAGTATTAGGTTCCAAGATATTATTTTTACTTCTAATCACTAAGAACCTATAGGCTGCACTATATTTATTTACATGATTATTTTGAACATAACCTATGAACATACAATCAAAGGTTTTAGATTCTTTCTCTTTTTATGTTCAGGAAGCAAGACCTTAGCTAAACAACCACATACTTTTAAATATTTAAACTTGACAAATGACCTTTTCATAACTCATAGGGCATTTTATTAGTTTTCTTATAGAGGATTCTATTTTGAATAAAATAAGCAGAAAGAAGGGCTTTTCCCCATAAGTTTATGGGTGCACCAGAACTAATGAGCAAGGCATTCATCATTTCTTTAATGTTCTATTCTTTCTCTCAGCCACTCCATTAGATTCAGATGAATAAGGAGAGTAAATTCATGAATTATACCATGTTGTGCATAAAAATCATTAAAAGGAGTAAAATTATTCTCCTCCTCTATCTGATCTAAGCCTTTTATTTTTTTTAATTGATTTTCAACTTCTACCTTATATTTTAAAAACATTTCAAAAGCTTCATCTTTTTATCTTAGTAGATAAACAATTATATAACGAGAAAATTCATTGATAAAAGTAATATTTCTTTCCACTTCTAGTCACATTACCTTTTAAATCATCTAAATCAGAATAAATTAATTCTAACAATTCAGTTTCTCTTGTATGAATAGATTTGCAATTCTTTTTGGTTGATTTAGATTCTACACATATTTGATATTTTTCATGATCATAAGAAGTAGGCATATTATTTAGCAAACCTAATTGTTTCATTCTTTTAATATAAGAATAATTAACATGTCCTAATCTACCATGCCAAGGATTAGCAGAATCAAGCAAGCAAAAGAAGATGATGCATTTCCATTCATGACATCAAAGTATATTTAATACAAATAGACCCTGGTTACAATAATATTTCCCAATAAAGTTTTTAAATTTAGTCATGACAACTTTGTTAGACTCAAATGACACTTTTACACCATTTTTTTCAAGTAAAGCCACAGAAATCAGGTTCACATGGATGTCCGGCACATGTAGCACATCTCCAAGTGAAAGGACTTTTTCAGAAGCCATTTTTAGATTGACTTTTCCTTTGCCAATCACAGCATAAGACTTTGAGTTGCCCATGAAGACTTGCTTCTCTTCTTCTGCTAATGGAATATATGAAGCAAATGCATTTCTATCACCACATATATGACGCGTGGCTCCAGAATCCATCACCTAATCCTTTGTATGTGTTACGATATTGGCATCGATAACAACCGCAGCAATTACTTTTCTCCAACCATCAAGTTAGCCTTTGGTTTGGTTGAAGCATTATTAATTTTTTCGAACCTGCATTGGGCAGCATGGTATCCTGGTTTCTCACAAACATAGCAAAATTCTTTTTTCTTCTTAAAATTCTGACCCTTTTGAATATGAGGCTTCTTACTATATTTCTTAGAATGGTTTCTATGTTTTGACTTATAGGACTTATGTCTATCCTTACTAAATCCATCCTCTACTAGATTAGTCTTACCAGTCATTTTCTTAACCTTTCTATCTTTTCTTGAGCTCTATTTTGCTCTTCAATCCTAATATGCACAATGACTTCTTCAAGGGACAAATACTTTCTTTTATGCTTTACTTCATTCTTATAGTCTTTCCAAGATTCTGGTCATTTTTCAATTACGGATCCAACAATAAAAGCATCAAGAAGGCTAATGTTTTCATTTTTAAGATCATCTATAAGAAAATGAAACGCATGGATCTGAGATGACACATCTTTTGTCTTCTAACATGATAAAGTTAAAAAGGTTTCCTATTGCAAACTTTTGAGAACCAGTATCTTAAAGAATATATTTCCTTTTAAGACTTTCCCAAATCTGAAAGGCTGATTTAATAAGGTAGTAAATATCAAACCATTCATTGGATAAAGTATATATTCTATTAGCCCTTTCCCAATCCAAAAGGTCCTCTTTCTCAAGTTTAGGACCAGTCAGAACATAGGTAATATTATGAACATATAAGACAGAAAATATTTTCTCTTGCCATCGTTTATAATGGAAACTAGTAAATTGCTCAATCTTGGATGTATCGGAAAAGGATTTAGAAGCAACAACCATAATAGAGTCAACTACTCTTAAGATTGTTGGATAAGATAAGGATGATCTTAAGTTTGTTGGATAGATAATTATTGAAGAGATAAGGATGAGATAGTACTAATATTAAACACTAAGAAGTGGCTGAGGCGTGCACAACACTGTCCTTTGGGTAGATTCGTGCCTCTCGAAGATAATCTTGGTGCACTCCAGAATACAACAGCGACAAAACCTCTAGCAAGTATGCACACACCAATGTCACAGGTATGTACACACCAATGTCAGAAGCAACCAATGTCAGAAACAAATGAACAACCGAAATGATTTCGTTCGGATTAAGAAAGAAAGATTTTTGAATGTATCCTGAAAGGAAAGTATAGTTCTTATATATAAGAAGATATGCACATTGAGAACAACTGTATTCACCGATTGAAAATGGCATATCAAAAAGAAAAGCTTATCAAGACTTATCCCGATTGAGAACGACGTATCAAATAAAAAGACTTATCAAGTCAAAAGGTCAAAGACTTATCAAATAAAAAGACTTATTAAGTCAAAAGGTCAAAGACTTATCCAATAAAGAGACGTATAGGTCAAAAGGTCAAGACTTATCATCTTTTAAATATTGAAATACATTAGATTTCTAACACAAACGCATATTTTTGTAAATGATCCATTGATGCTAATCTAATCCAAACATGGTAGGTACCTGATATGGCTAATGAAGCCACGTGATAATCACGGCAAAATTAACCAAGTGGCACGGACACATCGGCCCCACGTCTGCCCCGGCTCCTCCGTGTCGGCCTAGTGGCCCTCGTCGGCCCCGGCCTCTCCAAATAAGCCGAGACGGCCCCGACTCCTCTGAGTCGGACCCGAGTCTGCCCGGCTCCTCCGCGTCGGCCCCGCGGCCCCCTGCAGCCCCGGCTTCTCCGAATAAGCCGAGGCGGCCCCGACTCTTCCAAGTCGGCCCCGCGTCTGTCCCGGCTCCTCCACATCGGCCCCGGCAGCCTCCTGCGGCCCCGGCTTCTCCGAATAAGCTGAGGCGGCCCCGACTCCTCCAAGTCGGCCCCGCGTCTAGCCCGGCTCCTCCGCGTCGCCTTGGCAGGCCCCTACGGTCCCGGCTTCTCCGAATAAGCCGAGACGGCCTCGACTCCTCTAAGTCGGCCCCGCATCGGCCACGGCTCCTCCGTATCGGCCCCGACGGCCCCCTGCGGCCCCGACTTTTCCAAGTCGGCTCCGCGTCTGCACCGGCTCCTCCGCGTCGGCCTCGGCGGCCCTTGTCGGCCCCGGCTTCTCCGAATAAGCCGAGGCGACCCCGACTTCTCTAAGTCGATCCCGACCGGCAAGCCTACCAACTTTCTGACCTGCACAGTCTGACACAACCAGGCCCGCCTGCCGCCTGGCCATGCCATCGATGGGACCAGGCCCACCTACCAACTGGCCCCGCCGACTAATGGGACCTAGCCCACCAACCGCCAGCTCCCCCTCTCGATAAGACAAAGCCTACCGACCAGTCGAATTCGCGTAACCTCCATGTGGCTAATCCCTATGCGATTGTCGAATGCCTATAAAAGGGTAAGTCAACTCGAGACCCAGGTATATGAACACAGGTGCTTACTTGCTTTACAATCCAGAAAAACTCCAACTCTCGGAGTTCTTTATGCTTCTAAAGAGCTCTCTCAAGCTTTTCTTCGGCTGTGACCTCAATTGCTAACTTGGGTGTCGAAGGATCCCTATCGGAGCTCCCTTCGGTCTTGAAACTTCTTGCATGTCATCCCGCGTGGCAAGGACCACTTCAGCAAGTGAACACATCTTCCCAATGTTTAAGTTTAGTGATTGAGCATCATCAGTACCCTATCAACCTCCTGCCAGGAAATAGGATTGCGGCAACTCGAGGCAATTTTTTTTTATGCAACAATTGTTTACATATTTAAATGGAAATGAAGCTCTCAGAAGTAAAAGACTTGAAGAACAAGAAAAACAAACTAATTATGGTAGAAGATTCTAGATATATATCGGACGGCCTTTTGCAAAATCTAGGGCGAGAAGAGAAGGGATGGGCAGTGAATATACAACATAGGAGAAAGCACTGACCTTTATTGCATCAAAAGGATGACCGGTGATAACCGTGGCGACGCCGGCAGCGTATTCCTTGGCGGCGTCGCCATCACCCATCGTCCTTCCCTTTTTTTAGACTAGTCTTCAAAAATAACACAGCACCATGCTTATATTGGACGCTTTCGTTTCAGCTTCATGCCAGATGGCGTCTTTCTCCCCCGCTCTCTCCGCTGTCCAGATCGCAGCAGGCCGCATCAGGCAGTTGTCTCCTGAAAAAAGTTTTTGCGCACCACGCGCACCCGACGGTCAATCACCGCGCGCATTCCTGCACCGCACGGTGCACAAACAGTTCTCCTTGAGACACGAGTTCTGGCCCTTTATTATAGGAAAACACTTTGTACACCGGCCCGGTGCAGCAACGATGACGTGGGCTGCACCGCGTCTTCCTATTGGTCCACGTGGATCCGATGTGGATGACATGACAGGCGGTATGGCTGGGCTTTGACGTTACGTTATGAACGTGACGGACATTTATTGCTGTTCGCTTTTTTTTTAAATTTTCGTGCGGACGAAAATGCCCTTTCCCTCCTTCATGGTGCCATTTTACGTTTTCTGTCATTTGTGCAAGAAGAACTCTGTGTTTCTTCCCGGTAGAAAATACTTCAGCTTCGAGGCTAGCCGATACCTGGATACAGGAGTCAGTAGTCTGTGTAAAAAACCTTCTGGAGGAAATGTCAGCCGCAGCACAAAGTAAACACTCTTTTCTTCCCACTTCTTTATTACATCAACAGTTTTTTTCTGGTTAGAGTTAGTTAATGCGTTTAATGCGCGGGTAACTACCTTAGAACGAGTCATAACTGTTTTGTATGCAACTCTTTTAATGCGGCCCTATCGCTCCATCCTAGCTCCAATTTAAAGCTGGATTTCATCTCTGCAAGATGAAGTCTTTCTTCCCCTCCCTCGCTCTGAGAGTCCGGATGCTAAGGAATCAGTTGAGCACGAAACTACGCCCTCGCTTTGAAAAAACTGGCTACTGGAGTGTACTGGAGGCTTAAAATATAAATGTTTATCCAATGAGATTTTCCTTGCCAAAACCTCACGTAGACGTTCGCTTCTCTCTCTGAATTCGGCCAGGTCTGTAAGATTTTCCTTGCCAAAACCTCAGCTTAGGCTCATCTTACAGACTTGGTCGAATTCAGAGAGAGAAGCGAACGTCGACGTGAGGTGTTGGCAAGGAAAAACTCATTGGATAAACTTTTATATTTGAAGACTCTAGAAGACTCCTGTCGACCGGACTTTCAGACGAGAGCGTATGTTCGTGCTCAACTGGATTCCTTCTCTGCAAGAATAACTCTCTTTCTTCCCCCTCGCTCTGAGAGTCCGCATGGTAAGGAATCCCCGCGACACCCTAGTTCGAAGTCGGCCGTTAGTCCTTCGCGACACCCAGACGAAATCCCACGACACCCTAGCTTTAGGGCGACGACACCCGTCTCATAAATGTGCACATAGAGAGAACCCGGCGACACCCTAATTGAATTCGGCAGAAAATCATTCGCGACACCACAGTTGAGATCTCACGACACCCTAGCTCTAACGAGACGACACCCGTGCTTGAACAAGAGACCACGGAGATAATCCCCGCGATACCCTAGTTCGAATTCGGCCGTTAATCCTTCGCGACACCCCAGATGAAATCCCACGACACCCCAGCTTTAGGGCGACGACACCCGTCTCATAAATGTGCACATAGAGAGAACCCAGCGACACCCTAATTGAATTCGGCAGAAAATCAATCGCGACACCCCTGTTGAAATCCCACGACACCCTAGCTCTAACGAGAAGACACCCGTGATTGAACAAGAGACCACGGAGATAATCCCCGCGACACCCTAGTTCGAAGTCGGCCGTTAGTCCTTCGCGACACCCCAGACGAAATCCCACGACACCCTAGCTTTAGGGCGACGACACCCCAGTTGAAAATTGACGACACCCAACTGATCACGGCGGCGAGAAGGCCCGCGACAACCAAGTTACTAAAATTTAATTTTATTTATCAAAAAAAAAAAAATACATTAGCCCTTACTGGGGCTTATCTCCTTCAGTCGCTGCGCCGGCGATGTGATGCTGGAGGGACGCTACTTTCCTCTCCAGGTGGCTATTGGCCCGACGCAGGACCTCTATCTCTTTTGTTGTAACGGCCAGGTATTTCTCGGCCGTCTCGATGAGTCGCTCGCTGCTTACGAGCGACTCAGCATAAACCACTGCGTCGATGGTGACGGTTGGGGGTCGCCTGCCATGGCTGCCAGTAGATCTTACCTCGCCTCTGGAAGCCATTTGTGGTCAGTTCAAGCTGGAAAGGTGAGTAACGATGGCATTCCCCCATCCTTATTTAAGGTTCCCCTGGCGGGTGTTTCGATTGCCATGCGCCACCATCTCAGTGGTTGTTCACATGAATCGAATCGGTGCGCCACCACGCCCCGCCCTCCACGTTGAGTTTCGAGGGATGGGGAACAGAACAGTTTCGGGAAGCAAACAGTCTTAAGTTTAACGTCGTCCCAAGAGAAAATTCACGACACCCAAGGATGATTTGGATTTCGGCCGAAACTCCTTCGCGACACCCCACTTGAAAGCTCACGACACCCTCGCTTTAAGGCGACGACACCCGTGCGTCGAACTGATCACAGGAAGAACCCCCGAGACACCCCTTCTCGAATTCGGCCAAAACTCCCTCGTGACACCCCAGTTGTAATCTCACGACACCCTAGCTTTAAGGGACGACACCCATGCATTAACAGTGAACCCACGGGTGTCGTCGCCATAAAGCTAGGGTGTCGTGAGTTTACAACTGTGGTGTCACGAGGGAGTTTCGGCCGAATTTGAGAAGGGGTGTCGCGGGGGTTCTCTCTGTGATCAGTTCGACGCACGGGTGTCGTCGCCTTGAAGCTAGGGTGTCGTGAGCTTTCAACATGGGTGTCGCGAAGGAGTTTCGGCCGAAATCCAACTCATCCCTGGGATGTCTCGGGGTTCTCCCTGTGATCAGTTCGACGCACGTGTCGTCGCCTTAAAGCGAGGGTGTCGTGAGCTTTCAAGTGGGGTGTCGCGAAGGAGTTTGCTTGGGTGTCGTGAATTTTCTCTTGGGACGACGTTAAACTTAAGACTGTTTGCTTCCCGAAACTGTTCTGTTCCCCATCCCTCAAAACTCAATGTGGAGGGCGGGGCGTGGTGGCGCACCGATTCGATTCCTGTGAACAACCACTGAGATGGTGGCGCATGGCAATCGAAACACCCGCCAGGGGAACCTTAAATAAGGATGGGGGAATGCCATCGTTACTCACCTTTCCAGCTTGAACTGACTACAAGATGGCTTCCAGAGGCGAGGTGAGATCTACTGGCAGCCGACGCCCAACCGTCACCATCGACTCGATGGTTTATGCTGAGTCGCACGCTATCATCGAGCGACTCAGGCTGGCGCTCGAGGAATACCAGGATGTTTCAACAAAAGAGATAGAGGTCCTGCGTCGGGCCAATAGCCACCTGGAGGGGAAAGTAGCGTCCCTCCATCGCCAGATCGAGGACGCAGCGACCGAAGGAGAGAAGCCCCAGTGAGGGCTAATGTAAAATTTTTTTTTATAAATAAAATTAAATTTTAGTAACTTGGTTGTCGCGGGCCTTCTCGCCGCCGTGATCAGTTGGGTGTCGTCAATTTTCAACTGGGGTGTCGTCGCCCTAAAGCTAGGGTGTCGTGGGATTTCGTCTGGGGTGTCGCGAAGGACTAACGGCCGACTTCGAACTAGGGTGTCGCGGGGATTATCTCCGTGGTCTCTAATTCAATCACGGGTGTCTTCTCGTTAGAGCTAGGGTGTCGTGGGATTTCAACAATTGAAATTCAATTAGTAACATTTATGAGACGGGTGTCGTCGCCCTAAAGCTGGGGTGTCGTGGGATTTCATCTGGGGTGTCGAAGGATTCGGCCGAATTCGAACTAGGGTGTCGGGGATTATCTCCGTGGTCTCTCAAGCACGGGTGTCGTCTCGTTATAGCTAGGGTGTCGTGAGATCTCAACAGGGGCGTCGTGATTGATTTTCTATGTGCACATTTATAAGACCGGTGTCGTCGCCCTAAAGCTAGGGTGTCGTGGGATTTCGTCTGGGGTGTCGCGAAGGACTTACGGCCGACTTCGAACTAGGGTGTCAGTAGATTTCAACTGGGTGTCGCGTAGGAGTAGCTGTTCATGAATGCGTGCCTTATATTTCACAGTTGATGCTGAAAATGTAGATAACACTCCCGGCCGTGCAGCTTCACCCGTCGTTCCAAATGCAGTGGATGATATTGTAGTTCCTCAAACTGGGATGGAATTCAATTCAGCCGATGATGTATATACGTTCTACAATGGATACGCGAAACGAGTTGGCTTTGGAATCACAACAGTGTGTAGCAGGGCCAACAACAAAAAACAACTTTGCTTCAAGCACCTGGCGTGTTGGAGGCAAGGAAAATCCAGAAAATCAGAGAAGAGTATGAATCATAGGGATACTGGGAAAGTTGGTTGTATGGCATCCATAAAAGCAAGACTGAATGCTACAAGTGGTAAGTGGATTTTGGATGAGGTTTCTCTAGAACATAACCATGGGCTCTCCATAACATCAGCTGGTTATCTACGGTCGCATAGGAGGATCAGCACACCAGAGAAGGCAGAGATCAGCAATTTACATGCCGTGAATGTTCCGACGACTCAGATATACTCTGCCATAGCAAGGAGAAAAGGGGGCAGAGGACAATTGGATTTCACCGAGAAGGATGCTCGTAACTTCATTAGTCGCGAACGTCAGTCTAAGCTGAAAGAAGGAGATGCTCAGTCGATGGTAATTCATTTTGCCGAAATGCAACTCAAAAATCCCAATTTCTTCTACTCCTTAGACCTCAATGATAATGGTCATCTGAGGTCTGTCTTCTGGATTCATCCAAGGTCAAGATTGGCATGCACATACTTCGGTGATGTTCTAAGCTTTGACTCAACTTACTTGACAAACAGATATCAAATGCCTTTTTGTCCATTTGTTGGGTGAACCATCATGGACAGTCAACCTTGCTTGGATGCGCATTGTTGTCTGATGAGAGTACTGAGACATATAAATGGGTTTTTAAGACTTGGCTGGATGCAAATGGTGGTCAAGCACCTATTGCCATGATTACTGATCAAGATAAGGCAATCGAGGCTGCTGTCAAAGAAGTTTTTCCTAATACCCGACATCGATTTTGTCTTTGGCATATATTGAAGAAGATACCGGAAAAGATTGGCCACATTTGCACGGCAAATCCCAAGTTTATGGTTGATTTCGATGAGGCAATATATGATTCATTGACCATAAATTCATTCGAGGAAAGGTGGGCACATGTTATGGAGAAATATAAAGAATGCAAGTCTATAGATTGGTTCAATGTCCTATACGAATGTCGGGAAAAATGGGTCCCAGTTTACCTCAAGGATACATTCTTCGCAGGTTTGTATGTCAATGGTGGCTTTGGTTCATGATTCATTTAAACGCTTTTTTTTTTTAATTTTTGGTTGACAAAATGTTTAACAGGGATGTCATCTTCACAAAGGAGCGAGGGCATTAATCACTTCTTCGATGGGTTTATAAATTCGAAGACAACACTAACGGAGTTTATAAGTAAGTACGAAGATGCCTTGGAAAAACGATACGAGGCCGAAAATGAGGAAGATAATAGGACTTTGCAAACGATAGCTTTCCTAAAGACATCATCACCTTTTGAGAGACAAGCTGCAGGAAGGTATACACGGAGCATTTTCAAAAAATTCCAGAATGAGATCCTTGAAATGGCTGCATCAAATACAAAATTGATCAACGAAGCTGGCAACACGTGTATATATTCCGTCAAGTCGTATGAAAGGATTGAAGTCGATGGAATTGGCAAGGAGATGATCAAAGATTATATCGTGTCATACGATAGAAATATTGAGGATGTCCAATGCCAGTGCCGATCCTTTCAGTTCAAGGGGTACCAGTGTAGGCATGCCCTGTTGGTTCTTCATCAAAATGACGTATTTCGTTTACCAGATAAATACTTCTTGAAGAGATGGTGCAAGGACATGAAATACCAATTCGACGAATTCGACTGCAATACTGAGGGTTATGATAAAAGCACACGAAACTCACGGTACGCAGTGACAATTTTTTAATTGAAATGTCTTAATATTTGTTATCGTTAATATTCTGTTTATGATTGTAGATATAGTTTGCTGTCTCATCGGATGACGAAGCTCGCAGAGATAGCCTCCATGTCTGAAGATGCATTTAATGTAGTGATGGATGGTCTACCGCCTCTATTCAAAACTGCCGTGGATGCCAACTGCGCAGCTAAACCACGTTCAGAGCTGGTAATTCAAGATCCTGAACAAATTAGGACGAAAGGTCGCCCGAGAGAGAACAGATTAAAGAGTGCAGTCGAGAAGAAGGCAAAAAGATCAAGGAAAAATCAGGCCAAGGAAAGAGCTGCTTCAAGTAGCAGGCAGACTTGTTTGCAGTCTATTAATACTGAAGAGGACCTGGAGATAATTGTTCCGCCGTCAGAAACTTTAATGGATGAATTTGATGCTTATGTATTGAGTCAACTTACACAAGATCATATATAAAACACGAGTGTCGTAACTTTTGAATTATGGTTGCTTGGTCGTTAATAATGCTCGCGAACAAGACATCCTAGTTCTGGCAAACGACACCCAAGTCTTGCGCGGCGACACCCGAAGAACGGAAACATACGAGACATCCTAGTTCTGCAAACGACACCCAAGCCTTGCGCGGCGACACCCGAATGACGAAACATACGAGACATCCTAGTTCTGGCAAACGACACAAGTCTTGCTCGGCGACACCCGAAGGACGGAACATACGAGACATCCTAGTTCTGGCAAACGACACCCAAGCCTTGCGCGCGACACCCGAAAACGGAAACATACGCGACATCTAGTTCTGGCAAACGACACCCAAGCCTTGCGCGGCGACACCCGAAGGACGGAAACATACGAGACATCCTAGTTCTGGCAAACGACACCCAAGCCTTGCGCGGCGACACCCGAAGGACGGAAACATACGAGACATCCTAGTTCTTGCAAACGACACCCAAGCTTACGCGGCGACACCCGAAGACGGAAACATACGAGACATCCTAGTTCTGGCAAACGACATCCAAGCCTTGCGCGGCGACACCCGAAGGACGGAAACATACGAGACATCCTAGTTCTTGCAAACGACACCCAAGCATTACGCGGCGACACCCGAAGACGGAAACATACGAGACATCCTAGTTCTGACAAACGACATCCAAGCCTTGCGCGGCGACACCCGAAGGACGGAAACATACGAGACATCCTAGTTCTGGCAAACGACACCCAAGCAAGCTTGCGCGGCGACACCCGAAGACGGAAACATACGAGACATCCTAGTTCTGGCAAACGACATCCAAGCCTTGCGCGGCGACACCCGAATGACGAAACATACGAGACATCCTAGTTCTGGCAAACGACACAAGTCTTGCTCGGCGACACCCGAAGGACGGAACATACGAGACATCCTAGTTCTGGCAAACGACACCCAAGCCTTGCGCGGCGACACCCGAAAACGGAAACATACGCGACATCCTAGTTCTGGCAAACGACACCCAAGCCTTGCGCGGCGACACCCGAATGACGGAAACATACGAGACATCCTAGTTCTGGCAAACGACACCCAAGCCTTGCGCGGCGACACCCGAAGGACGGAACATACGAGACATCCTAGTTCTGGCAAACGACACCCAAGCCTTGCGCGGCGACACCCGAAAAACGGAAACATACGAGACATCTAGTTCTGGCAAACGACACCCAAGCCTTGCGCGGCGACACCCGAAGGATGGAAACATACGAGACATCCTAGTTCTGGCAAACGACACCCAAGCCTTGCGCGGCGACACCCAAAGGACGGACCATACGAGACATCCTAGTTCTGGCAAACGACACCCAAGCTTGCGCGGCGACACCCGAAGACGGAAACATACGCGACATCCTAGTTCTGGAAAACGACATCCAAGCCTTGCGCGGCGACACCCGAAGGACGGAAACATACGAGACATCCTAGCTCTGGCAAACGACACCCAAGTCTTGCGCGGCGACACCCGAAGAACGGAAACATACGAGAGANCACATTCTCAACACCCTTTCAGATCATCTATATGACTTTTCACTTCGGTTCAGTCCCGAGAGAAATATGCAATGCTTTGGAATTCAAATACAACACCGAAAAATAAAAAGCAGATAAGTTTCTTGCACTACAATTTTTTGAATTCAGTATGGTTGATCATATTTCGGTTTTGGATCAAGTGCACGAATTACAAATTCTAGTATCCAAATTGAAAGATTTAAAAGTTGATGTTGGTGAACCATTACAAGCAGGGGCTATAATTGCCAAACTTCCTCCATCTTGGAATGATTATAGGAAGAAGTTGCTGCATTCTTATGAAAGTTTCACTTTGAAACAATTGCAAAAACATCTCAGAATTTAAGAAGAAACAAGAATTCGAGATGGTAAAAGGCTTGGAATAGAATCTTGTTCCAAAGTGAATTTTGTTGATGTCAACAAGGCGGGAATAAATTCGAGAACAAATCTGGAAATAAGAGAAAGAATCATGAATCAAGTTCAAGCAATGATTCTAAGAAGAATAAGACTTATTTCTATTGCAAGAGGAAAGGACACTTCAAAAAGGAGTACAGATTTTGGAAGAAAATGAAGAATGATCATGTTGGTTCTAGTGGCAAAGTTAATGTGGTTGAAGCACAAGAGAAAGAGTTACAAAATCTTGTTGCTATGGTTTCCGAAATAAAATTTCAATGGTAACCGAAGTGTATATGGCTTCTGTCTTCAACACCAATGATTGGTGGAATGATTTGGGTGCAACTATTCATATATGCAATGATAAGAATCAATTCAAGAATTATGAAGTTGCTGCTCAAGGACATGAAGTGTTGATGGGAAATAATAATGTTGTCAAAGTTCATAGCAAATCCATTTTACTTCGGGAAAGAAGTTAACTTTAATTAATGTTCTTCATGTACCAGAAATTAGGAAGAACTTAATTTCTGCAAATTTGCTTTGTAGAGGAGGATTCAAGACTATTTTAGAATCCGACAAACTTATCCTCTCAAAGAATGGGGTCTTTGTTGGGAAGGGATATGCTTGTGATGGAATGTTCAAACTTTTTGTAAATTTTGTTATTGTTAATAATAATAAGAGTGTTTCTGTTTATATGGTTGGTTCATTAATTAATTTATGGCATTCACGCTTAGCACATGTAAATTTTAGATCACTTAAGTTTATGGCTAAAAATGGTTACATAACATACGAAAATGATAACCATGATAAGTGTGAAATTTGCATTCAAGCTAAGATGACTAAATTACCATTTTCTAAGTCAGAAAGAAATTCTGAAATTTTACAAATTATTCATTCGGACATATGTGAATTAAATGAAAATTTGACTAGAGGAGGAAATAGATATTTCACCACATTCATTGATGATTACTCTAGGTATAGCTATGTCTATCTTATGAAGCATAAAGATGAAGTGTTCGACAAGTTTAAATTGTATAAATCAATTATCAAAAATCAAAAGGAAAAGAAAATAAAAATACTTAGAAGTGATAGAGGTGGAGAATATTTTCTGCTGTATTTACTTTTTTTTATGAAGAACATGGAATAATACATCAAAGAACTTCTCCTTGTACTCCACAACAGAATGGATTGGCTGAGAGAAAGAATAGAACCCTTGTGGATATGGTGAATTCAATGTTGCTAAGTTCTAAGCTTCCCATGAACCTTTGGGGTGAAGTATTACTTAGTGCTTACCATGTGCATAATAGAATACCCTCAAAGATTACAAAGACTTCCCCTTACTAATTATGGAATGGTAAAAAACTAAATTTAAGTTATATTCAGGTTTGGGATTGTCTAGCTTTTTATAGAGTTCCAGATCCTAAAAGAACAAAGTTAGGGCCATGAGCTATGAAAAGTATATTTGTAGGATATGCTGAAAATTCCGAAGCCTATAGGTTGTTAGACTTGGAGTCTAATGTAATTGTGGAATCTAGAGATGTTCAATTTCTTAAAATAAAACTCGTGATGATTCCACAAATAAGTCAACATCTAAATCATTATTAGGTGATGTAGATGAAACCAATATTCCTAATAGTTCTAGTTCTCTTTATTTGTTGATAACAAAAATACTAAAATTCAAGAACAAGTAGAAATAAGGAGAAGCCAAAGAACTAGAAAAGAAAAAGTATTGGATCCTGATTTCATTTCCTCTTAAGCTATTGTTTTTCTTGTGGAAGGTGATAGAAATAATAATGTACTTAATAAGATTCCTATCTTATTAAATGTAGAGGAGGATATAACTCCTAAGACGTATAATGAATCTTTGGCTTCAAGAGATTCGTCTTTCTGGAAAGAAGTTATAAATGATGAAATGGATTCTTTATTATCAAATGGTACATGGGTTTTGGTTGATCCACCTCCTAATTATAAACCTATTGGATGTAAATGAGTATTTAAAATAAAAGATGGTAAACTCTTCAAAGTAAGGTTGGTGGCTAAAGGTTTTCGGCAAAAAGAGGGCTTTGACTATTTTGATACTTATACTCCTGTTGCTCGGATTACTTCTATAAGATTGTTGTTTGCATTAGCATCCATTTATAACTTATGTATGCATCAAATGGATGTTAATACAACTTTCTTGAATGGTGATCTAGATGAAGAGGTGTATATGGAACAACCTAAGGGTTTTGTTCTACCAGGAAATGAGCATAAAGTATGTAAGCTAACAAAATCATTATATGGTTTAAAACAAGCTCCAAAGAAATGGCATGAAAAGTTTGATTCAGTGATTTTAGAATATGGTTTCAAGCATAATGGTGCTGATAGATGCATTTATTCTAAATTCACATAAAACTTTGGTGTAATTATATGTCTTTATGTTGATGACATGCTTATAATAGGTACTAACATGGATGGAGTAAATGATACTAAGGCCTATCTTTCCAAAATTTTAAATGAAAGACTTAGCTGAGGTGGTAGAGAAGGTCTTAGGTGTCAAAGTTAAGAGACATAGTGGGGGCTTTGCACTTTGTCAATCTCATTATGTTGAGAAAATATTAACCAAGTTTAATCATTTATATATTAAGGAGGCAAACACTCCTTATGATGTTTCTATTCATTTGACTGAAAATTCTAGTAGAGTTGTTGCTCAAGTCGAGTATGCTAGTGCTATAGGAAGTCTAATGTATGTTATGCATTGCACTAGACCTAATATAGCTTTTGCACTTTGTAAGCTTTCGAGATTCACTAAAAATCCAGGAGTATTGCATTGGAAAGCGATTGCAAGAGTTCTTGGATATCTTAAAAGGACCAAAGACTTGGGATTGTTTTATAATAGCTTTCCAGCTGTGTTAGAAGGTTATTCCGACACTAGTTGGATAACAAGTACTCATGACAAAATGTCGACTTCTGGATGGATATTTATATTAGGAGGCGGTGCTGTCTCCTGGGCTTCCAAGAAGCAAAGATGTATAACGCATTCGACCATGGAGTCAGAGTTTATTGCCTTAGCAGCAGCAGGCAAGGAAGCTGAATGGCTGAAAATTTGTTACTAGATATAGAGTTGTGGCCACAACCGATGCCATCTATTTCCTTGCATTGCGATAGTCAAGCTACTATGTCAAGAGCGCTCAGTAAGATATATAATGGGAAGTCAAGGCATATAAGTGTAAGGCATGAATATGTGAGACAATTAATCACTGATGGTATAATAACTATTACCTATGTGAGGTCTTGTAAAAATCTAGCATATCCGTTTACTAAAGCTCTCGCAAGAGACTTAGTAAGGAGTACTGCTGCTGAAATGGGTTTACAATCCTTTAACTAAACATATCTTTAGTGGGAACCCAACTTCTATATTAGCATTAACAAGTTAATGATAAGGGTTTAAGTGGTAGGTCTTTCTAGTTAGCAAGTTAGTACCATGATTATAAAAGGGTGAGTGTAATACAAACACTCTTAATGAAATTATTTCACCTATATGAGCATGATGAGTGGTGCCGCTTCTAGCAAAGTAAATAAAACTTTGTAAATGTTCATGAAATCAGGATGTAGCACATGGCCTTAATAGTGCTGATTATTATCAGAACTACTTTAAAAGTCATATGCAGCGATGCATGTGTGGCAATTCCGATTTAGCGAAAAAGAATCACAGTTTAAGCTTGGACCACTTGTGATTTTGCTAATGTCTTGAATTACTTATACTAACTAAAGGTTTAAAACAAAAGTTATCTTTAAGTATTCATTTAGCTATGTCTATGACTATTCCGAGTTCACACAAACTAAGTGCGGGATTGTAAGTGTAGTTTGTGTAAAGGATGTGAATGGGATTAGTCCCACATTGAATAACTAGAGAATTAGATACTTATTTATATATATTGGTGGACTCTTTCTTTTGTTGAAATGGGTATTAAAGGAAGGATGAGTTGGGCCTAAATAAGTTGGGCCTATAATATATATTTAAAGTCAAAGATGGGCACTTGGACACTTGGGCATCTTGGGCATGAAAGTCAAGCCCAAACCGAATTTGATTTTGCGGTCCTGTTTTGTTTGAAATAATTTTTGGTTACGCCCAAAAGATGTGGCTTTTCATTCCAACCGTTTTTAATGTGGCTCTTCATTCTCTGTATACAAAAAAAGGAAAATGATGTTCTCAACAGAAGATTATTGCTTGGAAACAATAATCTTAGATTTGTTGTATCCTAAAGTGTTTTTGCGGATTTCCATTTGTAATCTTTAGTGGGGGCAAATAAACACTAAAAGAAAAGTGTTCATTCACGCCTCAAAATCCAAATTCCCTGTACAATTTTATTCTAACACATATTGAGTCGTCGTGCAAATTCACTTCAAATGCAATCAAAATGCTTGCTAGACAATGCACCCATATAAAATTTATGTGCCCTAATCTGCCCAAATTTTGAGTATCTCGTCCAATGTTACAAGATGTAAATTTATTTCATTTCTTTTTCTGCGAAAGTAAGTGCTAATTGTGTGGTGTACGCACATTCCTTCACGTTCTTCACTGCTCTTTTGAAGTTGTGCTTACCACCGATAGCAAGCTAAACTTATTCTCTTCCTCGAGGCTTGAATAATAAAATCTCACAAAAAGAAAAGGCAGAATTTGTAGGCACGATACATCTCTCCCATATATAGCCAAAATATTATTAGCATTATAATCTACAGTCCCGTGCGATACAATTTTTTTGAATATATTTATTAATTTATAAATCTCTATGCCATATCTTTCTTGCTTCAACTCTTCTATATCGGCAATTTTTGAATTGTAATGCATTGTCCTAACTTCATGTCTTGAGTATATATAATTATATACATTTCATGGTAATAAAATAAAATAGATAGAGGACAACATTCTATTATTTTATGTTGATAAAAATTTCTGGTTGAAATGATAAAATGATAGAATGCAGGAGGCTGTCTTGCTGATTTAAATCAGAAAGCAAAACAGGATTTGAAATAAAATACGGACTAAAAGTTTGTTTCAAAAATAGATCGTTTGAATCTAGTACTGTCAAGATATTCAACATCAAGAGGACTATAAATTCAATTGAAACGGAGAAACAAGTAGTTTGCCAATTCAATCATCAAGTATTTAAACCAAAGGTTAGCTTTGATATTCGTGTTTGCTCTCTTCCATCTCAGGCTTGCTTTTTTTTTTTTTCCCCTCTTCCATAGTGGATTTAATCTTTAATCCCATTAGGTTCCGCAACGGCCAACGGACCCGAATGGGAAATACTATTTGGCCCGTAGTTGTTTTTTTTTTTTTTGGTACTCAATAGCCTTTCAAAATTACTCAGCAGCCTCCTAAATTTAAAAAATATCTAAACTACCTAAACTACACCTTCCCTTTCAACCCCCTCTCGTCTCATTTGGCCGAGTCTCTGTTCGATCCTGATTGACCAAAAAGAGACTCTTTGTTCGCCCAGCAGGTTGAACAGATTTTAATTATGTTCGATCCATGGGGCCAAACAGACGATTTTTGTTTGGTCCATCAGGACCGAACATGTTGATAAAGTTCGACCATGTGTGGTCGAACAGATTTGACTCAGCCATACATGATCGAACAACTCACGAATCGAGAAAAAAAAATTCGATGACGGGAATATAAACCAACCTTTGCGACCGTAGAATCTTCAAAAATTGCTAGTTGCTTGTCTATTACTCAATTATAGATTGAAATCTCTTCAATCAAACTTCAAATGGTGGATCCAAAGGTGTTGATTCGAAGTGAGGGAGGAGGAAAGCGAAGGCAGTAGGAAGGAGGAGGGGCTGGTGGGGTGGAGGGGCTACTAAGCAAGTAGGACTATTTTGATTCAAATATTTTAGAAGTAAATATACCATTTTTTTTAAAAGGGGAGGGGGGAGGGGGTTCCTCAGCGAGGCCAAATAGAATTTCCGGATCCGAATTGGACGGACCTTCACGTAATTGCCCCATCATAGTCCAGACCAGTTCATCATTAGTTTGCCGCGACCAGGCGATGTTAGTCCAGAGCAGTTCATTGGATTTCCGCGACCAGCTGCGCATCGCCAAAACGACCCTAGGGGCCGGTCCGAGCGACGCCTGCTCGACGCCAGTCCATCACTGGCTCACTGCGCTCGTCGGGCCTCAAGTCGAACACAAGAAGAGCCGTTGAGAAGATCCAGATATGCCCGGGTGATCCTCCAGCGGCCGCCGCCGCCGCCTTCCTCCCTCATTGCTCGACGAAGCAGCTCCCGACTCACTATCAAAGCCCAATCTTTCTCCAAACCCTTCCTCCCCACTTCCTTCAAGTCCAACCGCTGCCGTGGGATCCGATTCCTTGCCACAGACGCTCGCACCCGCCCTTCAAGAGCCGCCATCGGAAGAAGAAGATGGACGGCCAGGCCATCGCTGGCTCCTCCTTGCGCCGCGAGCAATCCCCCGGCTGCCGGCGACGAAGGCAATGGCAGCTGTCTCAGTTTCCGCCAGCTCGTCATGCGGGTGGGAGAGGCGCTGTCGATGGCGTTCCCGCTCTGGGTGGGATCCGCGTGCGTCGTCGCCTTGTGGCGGCCCTCCTCCTTCCTCTGGGTTCACCGCAACTGGCAGATCTCTGGCCTCACTCTCACATGCTCGGTCTCCCCTCTTTTCCCCTTCATTTCTTTCTTTCTTCCTTCCTTCTTGGAAGAGGTAGTTGATCAGTGATCTTTCTTTGATGTAGGCATGGGCATGACCTTGACGCTTGATGATCTGAGAACTGCCTTCTTGATGCCCAAGGAGCTGACCGCTGGGTTCGTTCTCCAGTACACGGTCACTTCCCCAAACTTCTTTCCTTCGTTGTTTCCTATTAGAAAATGATGGTTTTAGTTTCTGAAATCAAGAATAAATTGGAGGAACGCAGTGTGGAAATCTGATTTCTTTTTGTCGTTTCCGTGCTATGTTCGGATCTTTCTGACTTTTGAAATCTTTCTTGTTACTGATGTATGTTTGAGGACAGGCATAATAGTCTGAATTCAGCCACCCTTTCTCTAAACCAAGCGACCGACAACTTTGCTTCAATTTCCTCGTATTGTTCATCGGTTCTCGTGAGGGTGGATCTCGTGGCCAGCGGTATCCTGATCCTTAGCCCACTCATAATACTCACCGTTACCCAAAAACAGAGGATTGAAAAAACTTGTTTTTTTTTTTCATTAAGTTTTTGGGATGGTTTGCTTCCATGATGCAGTTGTTTCTAGAATGATCTCAAAGGAATTAGCATAGTCATCTTTTCATTGAAACTTGCATTAGCCTTTTCCAAACCCAGTGGCATCACCGCTATAGCTCTTTTCTGAATGGCAGGACTAGTTGAACCCTCTTCCGTTATGGCATTAAGCTTGAATTTACTGAAATAAATGAGCAGCCTAACAAGAAAACTACTGTTATGCCAAATCATTTTGGAAAAGGGGCATTGAACCATCCAATGGTCTTTCTCCATGGATTCCTAATGTTCTTGTCTTTTAATTACATTTCATGCAAGGACACTAACTAAAACCATGAGACTTATCACTCATCAGTTCCCATAGTCCTTATGGTCCTTTTATCTGTGCCATTACTTTATTCCTCCAGATTAGCCAAAACTATTTGCTTCATTCTTGCAGCTAAAAAATGAAGAGCAAGAAAAGTTATATAGGAGCTGAATTTTAAGGATTGATAATCTTGCTGTTGTTTAATCATATTTGTTTGTCTCACCTTGGATGTCAGCCTTGTATTGAAGATCTCTTCCACCTATGATTGCCTTTGCAAAAGAAATAAAATAACTATCAAATTTCATGTTATTGCATTGTCTCAGGCTCTTAACAAATTTGAAATGCTGTTATAAAGAAGAAATTAACAGTCTTTTAGGACTGAACAAATGTTCATCCAGAAAACCAGCTCTTCTTGGGGATCATCTTCTGATTGTTCCATATGGACCTCAAGTGGAGATCAAAGATCCTATATGTACTCCTGAAGAGAATTAATTTTTTGGAAGAAGCATTCGTCTATCTCCATTCTCTTTGCTTGCTCTTGCCTAGTTGTTCATAGGTCAATGTGTAGGGGTTTGACGGACTCATCTATGTACTCCTGAAAGTTGACCTAGTCATTATGCGACTTTATTCTGTCTTATCATATTTTATGGATCTGAACTTATGTTGATTTCTTCAGCTTAGCTGCTGTGGATCGAAGCAAATTTATTAGATATGTGACCCTAAGAAGTCTTAGCAAGCTAGTTTATGCTAGAATCCAATTTGGGTTGTGTTGGTTTTTGTCTTGTTGCTGCCATGTGTATGGTACATGCTTACTTGGATTATCCATCAACTGAGCTTGATTGAGACCACCTTTTCCTAGTACCTTGGTTCAGTAGATACATGTCTGGGTTTGCAATTCAAAGTTTACTATTTGCCAATGAACCTGCTTCGATGGGGGTAGGATTAGAAAATACGTTCATAAATATTGGAATATTTTTAAAAAATTATTTGGATAAATGGCTATTAGAAACTTGCTCAAATTACAAATTTTGAATAAGAAAAGTTAGAAACCTTTGACCAATAATATAGAGCAATGATACAGTTGATGGAGATTGAACTCTGTTCATTATTTATCTTTATATGAGATTTACATAGTTTCTTTTCTAAATTAGTTTTGATTTTTTAACTTGAGGCATCTTGGAATCTCTTTCCCCCATTTCTCATGCCCCTTGACCACCCCTCACAACTCATTTCCTAGTGTCCGAACTCTGAAATCTCAGTCTATCAAACAACTTTGAACTCTCAATCTAGCTTGATTTGGAATTGTGATCTCACTGACCTTCCCACAACTGTTTGAATCATACTGATTTGCAAGACACCAATATTTTAAGTGATATAATATATGTCAGCCTAGTTGAGATCTGCTGCTTAACAAAGTACAGAGGCAACTCTGATATGATCAAACTTTTGCTTCTAATGGTTTTAGATGTCCTTTTTTTTTTGGATTATGCTGGGATTTTCTTTTGCTTTCTATTATTATAAGTTTAATAGTATATGATGCCAACAAGTCGGTTTTGGATAAAGGCACATCAACTGCCTATTTGGAGACATGATTTAGTTTAAGGGTGTGTTTGAAATAGGGGATAAGGGGGATATCCCAAAAGCTATAACTACAAAGGATAAATCTGAAAAAGGTTAACTAGAGGGGATATCCCCTGAACTTATTCCCTAGGAAACCCAGGAATAACTAGAGCTATTCCTTGATGATAAAGTTATTATTTAAAAAAGGTAGTTATTCCCTTAGCTATCCTCTGGATAAAGTCTATCCCGTACACTTATCCAGGGATAGCATTTTGAGAATCAAACACTACCTAAAAGTCTGCATCATTACCTTCTGAAGTATCATTTGTCATGCGGTCCCCTTAAACTTTGAGCCAATGTCTGGTAACACAGTTAGGCTAGGAATTCATGTTATATATGGTTTGTGTCAGTGGTTCTAGAATGATCCTGATTATGTTAGCGTACTAGATATCATCTTTGACAACTGATATTTTTTAGCCCCGTGATTTGTTTTAGTGGCTCGTGCATGGGGTTGCCTAGCAACCACACCAACAAATTTAAAAGTTATAATGAAAATTGCGATAAAATCTATTACTTACTCCTGTCTACTAAGGGACAACTGATATTTTTTTTTGTTGTTGTCTACTAAGGGACTTATATTGTGAAAAAAAAAATGTTCATTCATTTTCATGATGATTTTAACCCACCAGCTGTCCCTCCTCCCCTTTCCTGCAAAGGAATTTTCTGAAAATTTGATGATTGGAAAATCAAAACTAAAGTATTTGTGTTGAATCATTTGTTGGACTGGCACTAACATTTGTGACAAGTCTTTTTCTGGTCAGTGCAAGAATATCAAATCCTAGCTAGTGCTAGGGATACTAGAGAAAGCTGGTGTGTTATTGAATGCCAGTTGTAAGGGTGCAACCTAAACACACATGGAAGCTGCCCAGACAGGGGGCAGCCATCATTATCAATGAATTGCAACTTGTGGAAATTTGTTCAACCCGACTGACCTTCCACCATGCATCCTGTTGGTAGCCACCAAGAAACAAACTAAATTTACAGAATCAATTTGATGTTGACAGCAATAGGGCACACACTTTTGGATCATTTGTGTGGAAAGACTTTTCATGGTGGTGCAGCCTTAATCTATTTTTGAAATGGCTAGAGGATGTTGGTACTCTGTCAAATAATTGAGTAGTGGTGTGCAACCAAAACATGTGCAGGATCTACTGGCATACTGTACATTAGGATGACTAATTTGTTGCTGTGAGACAGCACATCAATCTTTAAGCGACTAGTTGATTTAAGAGAACAAAACAGACACCATTTTTACTAGATGCCAATATTTTACTGTGAAGTGTAATATAGCATTGATTTTGAAAAGCTGTTTTAGGGTTAAAGTATAAATCATTATGTTTTCAAAGCCATGTAACATTTTTTTCTTTAATAATTATGTGGCCGCATCCTTGCTTTAGATGACTTAATTCCAGACATTATGTTAGATTAATGATTGAGATGTTGTAGCAAGAAACAGCTTTTATGTTTTTAACATTAACACTTAAGGGAAAAAATCTTGAGTCTAGTTTTGTTTCCTCAAACATAATAAAGAATGGTGGTTTGGTTTCAGGTGATGCCATTGTCAGGATTCTTTGTGAGCAAGCTGTTAAAGTTGCCTTCACATTATGCTGCTGGTTTAGTACTGGTTGCTTGCTGCCCCGGAGGTGTCTCTGTGCATTCTCCTCTTTTGCCTTGTTAGTGCAACTACTTCCATGTGTCCAACTAAATATGCTCTGTTATCTCTGCAGGCACAGCAAGCAACATTGTCACCTATCTAGCACGGTAACAAACAAATATGCTGGTTGTCCTTTAATTATAGTAAAAAGAAAGTTAATATATTGTTTTCGTTGTCTTTTAGTGGAAATGTAGCCCTTTCAGTGTTGATGACAGCAGCAAGCACTTTGCCGCCGTGGTAATGAAAACACTTCCATGTCATCATCTATTGCCATGCTTAATGAATTCCAATCAAGGATAACCTTCATAAGTCTTTTGTTAATTGCAGATAATGACTCCTGTTCTTACATCCAAACTCGCTGGTCAATTTGTTGCAGTAGATCCGGCTGGGCTGTTCATGTCAACATTCAGGTATGGCATAAGTTGTCTTTTGCTGATTTTTTTTGTATTCCTGCCGTACACATCCTACTGCAGTTTCTTTATGAATACAGGTTGTGCTTGCCCCAGTACTACTGGGTGCTCTTCTGAACCAGTACTGCAATAGTTTGGTTGAGTTTGTTGCAGTAGATCCGGCTGGGCTGTTGCAACTGTAGCAATTCTATGTGGTAGTGCTATTGCTCAAAATGCCTCAGCAATTCTTTCATCCGGGTTGCAAGTGGTGCTTGCTGTTTGTTTACTTCATGGCTTAGGCTTTTCCTTTGGTTATTTGTTATCGAGGATGCTTGGAATTGATGTCTCTTCTTCACGCACGATATCCATTGAGGTTGGCATGCAGGTAAATTTTGTTCTCTAACTATTAGATGGAGGACAATGGTGGTCAACTTTTAGTATCATTATCAATCAGTTTGTTATCCTTTTTGAATGTGCAGAATTCAATGCTTGGGGTGGTGCTTGCTGGCCAGCATTTTGGTAATCCTCTTACTGCAGTTCCCTGTGCCGTGTCTAGCGTTTGCCAGTCAGTCTATGGTAGTCTTTTAGCTGGAATCTGGCGTAGCATGCCACCACCAACTGAAGTGAAAAATTAATGCCTAGATACATGTCGAACCTGGAAGCAAACTAATGAAAGTCACGTGAGATGTATTAGTAAAAATAGACAAGTTGACTCTGAGGAGAACTTGATGAGCTTGATGAGCTTGATGAGCTTGAATTTGGAGTAGCAGGGGAGAACTTTGCTTTGGGCATGAGTAGTGTGAGGTTATGGGATGATTTTGGAGTTGAAACTGACTCTTATTCTGTTAGAGAAAAAACGCAGATGGTTACATGATTGATACCCTGCGTTATTTCCTTGTAGTTTACTGTTTTCATCATTGGGGTTATTGGTACCCTATATTACTTTTTTTTTTTTTTTTTTTGTACAGACGGATGATTACACCACTCTAGGTAGGGTCAGACCCGATATATCATAATACAATAATTGTGAGAGGATTAGAGGGCAAGGGTCTTCCTGTGTCCATCTTCAGAAACCAGAGTGAGAGGCCATTCTAGCAGCAATTCAGTCAGCAACTGCATTGGCTTCACGATAGACGTGGCGAATCTGCATATTAGGAGCTTCCAAAATCAGAGAGCGGATATCACTCAATAAGAGGATAGTAGGCAAATGGGAGCTGGTTCCTGTCGGATCCAGCGAATCACAGTAATAGAGTCACCTTCAATGATAAGACTGCGGACGCCTAAGATTTGAATAGCATAGAATAAATCCGCCCATGCCGCATATAGCTCAGTCAGAGGCACTAAGGAATCAAGCATACCAAACCTCCTAGCCGCAACATCATCCCATCCGCATCACGAATAATACAAGCTGATCCAGTGCTCCTGCACAGACACTCCCATCAAAGTTTATTTTGACAAACCCTGGAGGAGAGGGCTTCCAAGATATAAAATCATACGTCGGTTCGCTGCCGCAGTAGCAGGGGAGTCCCAGAAGCCAAGGTTCGCAAAATACAGACCACTGTGATGGGAAGTATACTCATCATAAAGGGAAACAGCCGCCCTGAGAATCCTGCCAGGAGAAGAATCATGTCCGAACAGAATTCGATTCCGGGATAACCAGATCTGATATGCAATATAAGGCCACAATGGACCTTCTGGTGAATACTCCTTCCCTGCCCTGCTTCAATAGACTCATAAAAGAAATACGTTGGGAAACAATACTGTATACCCAAGGACAAGCACCAGATAACTGCCAAATATATCTTGCCCTGTCACAATAGAATATAGCATGATTGATCGTTTCCTCCTCAATACCACACAAAGGGCAGGTCGGCAGAATACTCAATCCTCTATGAGAAAGAAGGGAGCAGGTAGGAAGAATATCCTGCGCCAGCTTCCAGATGAAAAGTCTCACTCTAGGATGAACAAGCATATGCCAAATCCAGTCTAATTCCATAGCTTCCTGAGGGTGGGGTCTGAAAATAGACAGGAGGTCACGCATAAAAGCATGAGACAAGCAAGATCGCCTCCACACCCTGGTTTCAGTGGTAGCTCCTGGGAAAAGAGGAATAGATAGGATACGCCGACAAAGCTCAATCCGAAAAACCTGGACACCCGAGAAGACGACTAAGCAGAACTATCTAGGGAAATAAGATCACTAACACGCATACCATAAGAAATGTCTGGGCAAACAAAGGTCGGTCAACGAACCAGGGGAAGATCAATAATCCATGTGTCCTGAATGGCGTCCATCGATGTTCCGTCACCAATCGTCCAAGAGGTATAGTTCAAAATAGTCAGGATATATCGACAGACCTCTTTCCAAAAAAAGGAATGCCCTCGATTAGACTGAGATGAGGTGGAAGAGTTCCAGCTACCATACATGAAGAACTCTACAAACAATGCGGATCCAACAGGAGCCGAGAAGCATGCCTAGCAGTCAGCACCTCTCTTCTGACAGACAGCGACCGGATCCCAAGCCCACCCTCGGCCATCGACGCGCAGACTGTGTCCCAATCCAAGAGATGAATACCATGGCCCTCCTGCGTCGATGCCCAGAGGAAGTCCCAAAAATATCTCTCAATCTTCCATAAACAAGCCAGAGGAATGGCAGTGTTAGATAAGAGAGATAGCACAACATCGAGGATAGCACAGATCGGATGAAAGTAATCCGTTCCATCATAGAAAGACCGAAAACCTGCCAGCCGTCCAAACGATCACGGATCTGCCTCACAAGAAAACTAAAATCCGAACACCGTGGTCGTCTCCCAATAATCGGAATCCCCAGATAAGACATCCTATCGGATTGCGCAGGAATACCCATAATCTGAGAGATAGACCTCTTCAAAGCAGGGGACGTCCTCGGGCTAAAGCAGATTAAGGATTTGCTAAGATTAACATTCTGTCTCGAGGCACGACAGTAGGAGTGAAGAATAGTTGCAAAGGTGGTGGCATTATCGGTAGAAGCTTTCCTCAGAAGGAGACAGTCATCAGCAAAGAGAAGATGGGACAACGAAGGGCCAAGGGGGCCTGCCGAATAAGGGTCAATAGCTGACGACCGCATAGCCAGAGAAAGATCCCGGGATAGAGCATCAGTAGAGAGAATAAACAAGAATGGAGAGAGAGGATAACCCTGTCTCAGACCAACCTCTGAGTGAAAGAACTCTGTCCGACCCCATTAATCAAGAGAGAGAAAGATGGCCTCTGGACACACTCCATCACCCAATCAACAAAAGTCTCATGGAAACCAAACTCATGAAGAGTACGGCACAGAAAATCCCACCTCAGTCTATCATAAGCTCTCTTATGTCAACCTTGATAGTCATAAGGCATTGACGTCCAGAAGCTCTCTGAAGGTCATGCATAAACTCCTGAGCCAACAGGGCTTTATCCGTGATACTGTGCCCTCTGAGAAAAGCTCCCTGCTCCGGAGAGATGAGACAAGGGATCATCGAAGCCATCCGGACCACCAGAAGACGAGCACAAATCTTATATAATGTGGTGCATAGACTGATAGGCCGAAAATGCTGGGAAGAGGAAGCATCAGGACGTTTGGGCACCAAGGTGACAAGAGTCTGCTTCCAGTCAGAAGGCATATGATTAGCCTGGAAACAGACTGGATAGCCAAGACCACATCCGACCCAACAATATCCCCCCAGTAGTGGCGGAAAAATAAAGGCGGATACCTATTAGGGCCAGGGGCCTTGTCAGGGCCAAGATCCCATAGAGCAAGGCGAATGTCCTCCATAGAGAAAGGCCTAGTGAGAATATCATTCTCCATATCAGAGATCTTGCAAGAAGGCAGAACAGAAGAAACAGGGACCCCATCCCCTGACATCTCAATCCACCTAGACTGAAAAAAATCAAGAAACTTATCCCTGATCGCCTGCGGCTCATCCTCAGATTGACCCTCATCATCAACTAAACACTTGATGCGATTTGCCGCACGCCGACGTAAAGTAGTCTGATGGAAGAATCTCGTATTACGATCCCCCTCCTTAATCCACTGAATACGAGACCTTTGCCTCCAATAAGTCTCTTGCTGCATCAAAAGAGAATGATGGATGGCCAAGGTAGATCTTAGGGTAGACAGATCCGAATCAAGAAGAAAACTCTCCTGATCCTCCTTGGTCTGCAACGAAGAGATAATAGACTCTGCCTGCTCAACTTGCCTCATAATATCCCCCACCTCCCTCCTATTCCAGCTAGAGAGCCTGCGGCTGGTTAGAAGCAGACGTCTAGAGAGTCTGTAAGCGGCACTCCCTCTGACCGGCATCCATCAAACCTGAGAAATGATGTGCCTCGCTGAAGAATAAAAGGTCCAGAACTTCTCAAATTTGAACTGCCTAGAACGCTGAATAATCACATCAGTAGAAATAAGGATAGGACAATGATCCGAGCCAATTCTAGGTAAATGAGTAACAAAAGCAGACGAAAATAGCTGAAGCCAGTTGGCAGAAGCCAAAGCCCTATCCAGTCTCTCCCAGACTCTAGCAGACCCCTGGTGGTTATTGCACCAGGTGAATTGTGATCCAGCAAAGCCCAAATCCAAAAGACCCACCAAGGAAATGAAATTCCTGAACTCAACAATATCCGAAGACCCAACAACCTATCTACCCCCTCTCTTCTCAGAAGCCCCCACAATACAGTTAAAATCACCAGCAATGAGGGAGGGAAAACCCTGGCCAAGAAGCGAGTGGATCTCATCCCAGAGCACACGACGAGCCCTAAAATCAGTACTAGCATAGCTCCTGAAAGCAGCCAGGGAGCAGAGGACCCCTCCGATACGATCAGAGCCACCTGCTGACCACACCCGTGGAAGGCATCAACACGGACTTTATCCGGTCTTCATAACACCAAAATGCCTTCAGAAAGACCAACTGACTCAATAGCATAAGAATCCCACTGTCTAGAGATTTGTCTCCGAAGCCAAGTAAGACTATCCCCAGACAACCGAGTTTTTGACAGGATGCAGATATCAAAAGTATGAAGCTGGTGAAGCCTTCCAAAAGAAGACTGAAATGAGGGTTTCAGGGCCCCTCGCACATTCCAAACAAGAATCTTCATTTAGAGTTAGGAGAGAGGGGGACCCCAGCCATGACCCCAGTCACCTGTTTAACAAGATGATCATTAGACAGCAGAGGACCCTCAGCTCCCTGATCACAACACTCATCCACTTGGATCGAGTCCATAGTCTCAGCAATACCATCCTTCAGAATGGCATCCTTAAGACGAGCGACTGCCACGTCATGGTCCAATCCGACCACCTGAACCTGCTGGGATGATCCTAGAGCAGTTCCTAGGACCAGACTGTCCTTTCGACGAGATTTTAGCACCCTAATTCCGGCCAAACCCTCCGTGCCCCTAAGGGACTCAGGCGATGCCGAGAATGTAAAAGAGCCCTTCTCAATATCTTTTCCTCGAAGAGGTGCTTTCCCCTTGGCTTTGGATACCTTGGACACAACCCTCTGCAACACAGGCTCCACCGGCCGCGCCCTCTTCGATGGGCCAGACAGACTAACCCCACTAGACTTAGGGCTCCCAGACACAAAAGGGTTATTGACCAAATTCTCAGAGTTCACTGACTTCACAGGAACTGAGACCAAAGAGCCAGTTTTCAGTTCTTGAAATCCACCCTCCACACTAGCCGGCACGCTGACTTCAGACCGGCACGCTGGATTCCCAAACAGAGAGGAAGGGATCAGGGGCCTGAACCAGCAATCTCCAACGGAGTCTGCCTGACCCTAGCCCGAGACAAAGCTCTCGGCACCAAAGGCAGCTCACCCTTAACAACCGGCACACAGGCCCATCAGTCACAGTGACTGACCTGAGGGAAGAAGAAGAGGGAGCTTGGGAAATTCCCGAAGAGGGGAAGGCACCCAGACCCTTCGACCCCTTGGAAAGCTGCCTTCGCGCTAATTTCTTAGGTACTTGCCAATCATCCTTTAAACCAGGAGAAGAAGGCGCTGACTTACCCGAATCAGAGGAGTGCAGGGGATCTGGCTGCTGCAACACAGGAGCCTTCCTTCGTCTCAAAGCTGCCATCCAAGGCCCAAACCGGAAGCCCGAAGAGGATGAGGAGGAAGCCGGCCCCGATCCACAATCCCCGGAGAGATGCAAGGATCCACAGGAGCAACAGATTTCGTCAAGATGCTCGAAGGAGAACTGCTGCCAGAATGGAATACCAGAGCCTCTAATCCGAGCACCGGGCCGAAGAGGCTTGCTCAGGTCGACACTGACGCAAGCACGAGCAAAGGCGTCGCGTTTTCGATCCCTGGTCGAGACATCGGAGTACAGGAACTTCCCGGCAGCAGAGAGGATTGAAGACAAAGCATCATCCGACCAGAATTCTATTAGGAGAAGCGGTAGACGGATCCAGAGAAGTGCCTGAAGAAGCGAGCTCTCCGACGGAACAAATTCTGGCTGCCACTCTGCCACAGCAATGTGTTGGCCATTGACAACCCATGGCCTATTCAAGACAAATTATGTAGCCTTAGCATCTTCAAACCGGAGAGATAGTGACGGTGCGCCAGGGCCACAACTTCTATGTTCCCCGAGACGCCGGCACAATGAAGCTCGCGCACCAGCACCTCCGGAGGGACCCAACGCGCCAAGCTACGAGCGAAGATTGCATGGTCCTTCCATTTGCCGATTTCCTCCTCCAAGGACCGCACCAGATCTTGGATGATATCCGGAAATAGTTGCTCCAACTCTGCTACAACAACCGGAGAGGAAGCAGGGGAAACCCACTCGTAACGGCCAGAACGAGCATGGCTCCAGGGCATTCCAGCATTCATTGGGGCATCAGAGCCGACCGGAGGCTGGGAGGAAGAACTTGCCATCACCGAGGACAAACAGGGACGAAATCAGCAACAAAAGTCACAGAAGATCGGGGAAGAAGACTCTCAGCCCGAATCTTAAAGCATACACTATCGCTGGCTCAGTCGCAACCCGGGTTCGGTATGTATGATAGAAGTGGACCGAGACCGGTGGCTTCGAAGAACACCGAAGAGACAGCGGAGACGACGTGTCACGCCCCAGTCCCAAAATTTGAGCTAGGATGACAACCTGCCGCATGCCAGGCATGCAAGGCGTCTCCAACTTCAACACATAAATCAATATAAAGCAAAATTCACATCCATGATTTATTACAAACCATAATTATAGTCTTGGGCTCCCTGCCCTACACACAAGCAAATCTGAACTAAATCAATATAATAAAACTAAGTCTATTTAATAGAAGCTCATTCTATCCCAATTATCCTTCTTCATTCCGGAGGCTCTGAAAAAAAACATTGTGAGAATTCTATGAGCTCACACTCAATAAGTAAGCCTAATATAATTTCAAAATTTCATTTATCATGCTATCAGCAGATTCATGTCATCAGATCAATTAATTTGAAACTTAATTCAATAATAATTACTAGAATATATGTGACGTAAACAAAACATTGTTTATACTGTCATTATTTTTCTTTATGTGTCTCACAGCCCTACAACACACATCTTGTGTATCACTCTTAAATATCTCCTAAGAGGAAGGGTCCTGGTACCAGTATTCTGTCATCTGTCATGTGATAATCTGTCATGTGATAATCTATCATGTGATAATCTGTCGTGTGATAATCTGTTATGTGAGAATCGCGACGACACATAAAGTTTTACTGTCATTATCATAATTACATATTATCATAGTAACATGTTTTTGCAAAATTAACATAATTACATTTAACTGTAAGTTCACAGTTTACAAATTAAATAATTTATAAAATTATAATACTTGACTTAGTTACCTCAGTACGCAATTTCCAATTGATAACTCAGCTAATTGGACACCTGGAAACCTACAGTATCATTTTTCATTATTAAATTTCTAAAATCTGAATTATAAAATAATTCTTAAACTCTACCTAAACTACTTCACGAGCCCAACTTTGGCCTCAAATATCTCTCAACGTATACACCCAAATAGGGAAACAAAATTATTCCCAGAAACTAGAATTAATCCTGATTCGGGCCATATATTTACTTTGTCATTCTCGACCCGATACAAGGTCCAAAATGCTGCTCAAACTGGGCTCCTGAACCGGCCCAATAAGCCCAAATCGTCAAACGGCCCAACCAGCCCATTAATCCTCATTAGCCCCCCCCCCCCCCCCCCGCTCCTCATTGAAACAGAGGAGCCGAGAGCTGTGCCGACAGCCAGGGCTGCCGCCGGCCAAATTGGAGGTGGCCCGGCCACCGCCGCGGCTAGCCTTCCCTCCTCTCTCTCTCTCATCAATTCATTTCTCAATCTCCCATTTTCTCTTTCATCGCCCGCGCGTCTTCCACAGTGCCGGCGCCAATTCCGACCAAATTGGCGTTGGTCCGACCACCGTTGGCCAGACCAGAGCCGGTCGCCGCCGCGTCTGGCCTCCCCTCCTTCTCTCTCTCCCCAATTTCCTCTTTCTTCCTCTCTTTCTCTCTCACTGTTTTTCGTGGCCACGATGCATGCCGGCGGTACGGCTGGCCACCATGGCCGGCCGGACCTCCACCGGACGCAAGCCCGGCGCCGGTGGAGGTCGCCGACCAAGGCTCAGGCCCGGCATCGACATAGGGAAGGGACCGGGTTTCTCAACCCGGTTCCTCCCTGTCTCTCCCTTTTTCTTTTTTTTCTTTTTTTTTTAACTTTCCCTCTCTAACCTTCTCTCTCTCCCAGGCATGGATAGGGGACTTACCAGAAGCAGGCACGCTGGGAAGAAACGTCGGCATGAGAAGATGATGAGAAGGAGACGTTCACGTATAATGGAAGGAGGTTTCCATATGATCTTTTATAGGCAATGCAGAGTCCCTAAATCAAGGGACTCTATTAGTTAGATATATTTGGAATTTAAATATCTAGAGTCTATCTTCCTGATCTCGTGATAACTCTCACGAGCAGTTGAGAAATCTAGGGGATTACATTCTCCCCTCCTTATAAAAATTTCGGCCTCGAAATTGATAACTTTCATTAGATAAATTAAAAGTCCAATTTTTTTTTGTCCCAAGGACTAACAATCAACTAAAGCTAATAGTTTTCAATCATTAACTATTTTAAGATACAAATAGTCGTGGATACTTTTCTTTCATTTCTTCCTTCAGTTCCCAAGTAGCCTCCCTCTCAGAATGATTACTCCATTGTACCTTGACATAGGGAATGGTACGCCGTCTCAGAACCTGATCTTTGCAGTCTACGATACGCACAGGATGCTCCTCATATGATAAATCTTTCTTCAACTGTATAGGCTCATACGCTATGACATGGCTGGGGTCAGAGATACTTCCTCAACATAGATACATGAAAAACATTGTGTACCCCAGATAGAATCGGAGGCAGTGCCAGGCTGTAAGCAACCTCTCCGACTCTGGTCAAGATCTCAAAAGGTCCAAATAACGTGGACTCAGCTTTCCTTTAATTCCAAATCTCATCACATCTTTGGTTGGTGATATCCTTAAGAAGACATGATCCCCAACCTGGAATTCCAATTCCCTTCTTCTGACATCAGTATAGCTCTTTGCCTGCTCTGAGCTGTACGAAGACGCTCCCTGATCAAATGCACCTTATCTACTGTTTGCTGAATCAGCTCAGGCCTAGCAATTTTATTTCCCCCACATCCCAACATATAGGATATCTGCACCTCCTACCATACAGAGCTTCAAATGGAGCCATCTGGATGCTGGCTTGGTAACTATTATTATATGCAAACTCCACCAAAGGTAAGTGGTTATCCCAAGCTCCACCCAAGTCCATCACACAGGCTCGCAACATGTCCTTCAGAATCTGTATGGTCCTCTCTGATTGTCCATCTGACTGGGATGATAGGTTGTACTGAAGTTTAGTTTGGTTCCCATGGCCTTATGAAGACTCTTCCAGAACTGGGATACAAACCTGGTATCTCTATCTGATACAATAGATACAGGAACACCATGGAGTCTCACGATCTGCTCAATATACAAATTAGCCAATCTTTCACTAGAGACCCCAACTCTGAAAGGTAAGAAATGAGCTGATTTTGTTAGTCTGTCCACAATGACCCAAATGCATCGTTGCTCTTAGGGGTTTTGGGCAAACCAGTCACAAAGTCCATTGTAATCTTTTCCCATTTCCACTGTGGAATCATCAGAGACTGAAGAGGTCCCGCAGGTCTTTGATGCTCGGCTTTCACTCGCTGACATACCAAGCACTTGGCCACATACTGAGCAATCTTCCTCTTCATGCCTTTCCACCAAAAATTTTCCTTGAAGTCTCTGTACATCTTAGTGCCACCTGGATGCACAGTATAAGGAGAGTAGTGAGCCTCTTTCAAAATTTCAGCCTTTAGCTCTTCATTGTTTGGCACACAAAGTCTCCCTTCAAATTTCAGGGATCCATCTTTTATATAAAATTCATTCTGAACTCCTGACTGTACCACTTCTTTAATCCTTTGTAGATATGGATCTTTCATCTGGGAGGACTTGATTCTGTCAACTAAGGTCGGCTGGAGTACAAGTGCTGCAACAAGCCCATCAGATTGTTGTACTCTCAGACCAACCTCCCACTTCTCCAGATCTCTCAATACGTGAGGCTGGGAAGTAATCATAGCAGCTAACTCAGAAGAGGATTTTCTGCTCAAGGCATCAGCTACTACATTGGCCTTCCCAGGATGATACTAGATTCAGGTCATAATCCTTCAATAGTTCCAACCACCTCCTCTGCCTTAAATTTAGCTCCTTCTGTGTGAAGATGTATTTTAAACTCTTATGATCTGTATACACATCACACGAAACTCCATATAGATAATGCCGTCAAATCTTCAGAGCAAAAACCACAGCAGCCAATTCCAGATCATGAGTAGGATAATTCTGCTCATAAGGTTTCAGTTGTCTGGAGGCATAAGCTATCACTCTTTCATTCTGCATCAAAACACATCCCAATCCTTTCCGAGAGGCATCAGTGTATATAGTAAAACCTTCAGATCCTGTTGGAAGAACAAGAATGGGAGCTGACACCAGGCGCTGCTTTAACTCCTGGAAACTTTCCTCACACTCCACTGTCCAGTCAAACTTCACTCGCTTTTGGGTTAAGCGAGTTAGGGGTAGAGCAATGCGAGAGAAATTCTCCACAAATTTTCGGTAATACCCGGCTAATCCCAAGAAGCTTCTGACTTCTGCCACATTGGAAGGTCGGCTCCAGTTAGTGATAGCTTCAATCTTTTTCGGGTCCACAGATACACCATCTTTAGAGATTATATGACCCAAGAAAGATACTTGATCCAACCAAAATTCACACTTCTGCAGCTTGGCATAAAGCTTCTTCTCTCGAAGAATCTGTAGCACGATCCTCAGGTGGTCCTCATGCTCCTTATGGCTCTTGGAATATATCAGAATATCATCAATGAAAACCACCACAAACTGATCCAGATATGGCTTAAAAATTCTGTTCATCAAGTCCATGAATGCTGCTGGGGCATTAGTTAACCCAAACGGCATCACCAAGAACTCATAGTGGCCATATCTGGTTCTGAATGCTGTCTTTGGTACATCCCCTTCTTTGACTTTGAGCTGATGGTACCCGGACCTAAGATCAATCTTTGAGAATATCCGGGCTCCTTGAAGTTGATCAAACAAGTCGTCAATCCTTGGCAGAGGATACTTATTTCGCACTGTTACCTTATTGATTCCCCGGTAATCAATGCAGAGTCGAAGACTGCCATCCTTCTTCTTAACAAATAGAACTGGAGCACCCCAAGGAGAAGCACTGGGTCTAATAAATCCTCGATCTAGGAGCTCTTGCAGTTGATCCTTCAATTCTTTTAGCTCAGCCGGGGCCATACGGTAAGGGGCCTTTGATATAGGTCCAGTTCCAGGAACTAGATCAATAGAGAACTCGACTTCCCGATCAGGAGGTAAATTAGTCAAATCCTCAGGGAAGACATCTGGGAATTCTCGAGCTATGGGAATATCCTCCAACTTGGTCTCTTCTTGCTGAAGGTCCTTGACTACAGCAAGAAATCCTTGACCACCACTCATCAAATACTTTCCAGCCTGCATCGCTGATATGAACACTGAGGCTAGGTGTTTCTGACCACCATAAAACTGAATTCAGGCTGGCTTGGAATTTTGAAGTTGACAGTCTTCCTGAAGCAGTCTACTGAAGCATGACAGGAGGCCAACCAATCCATTCCAAGGATAACATCGAAAAACTTCAGTGGGAGGACAATGAGATCAGCATTCAACCTCCTATTCTCCAAGATAATTGGGCAAGATTTGCATACTGTGCCAACTTTCATAACATCTCCATTTGGAAGCGCAATATGCAACTCTTGCTCCAGAGGAATAGGTGTCAATGATGCATTCTTGTCAAGATAGATGTCAGATATGAAAGAATGCGTGGCACCCGGGTCAATTAAAGTTTGAGCGTAAGCAGTACCTACTTTAATCATTCCTGGACATAAGTGTAATTTGTTTTAACATTAAGGATTGCACCTACTGTTAATTAACTGTCAATGCATTGCACTAGATAAGAATGTAATACTAGATATAACATTAAAGGGTATACCTGTCACCACAGAATTAGATGCGGCAGCATCCTGCTGAGTGAGGTTGAAGACCCGTCCCTGGGTCCTCGGTGGCTGCTGCTGCTGTTGCTGGCTCATTCCTTGACTTGAAGAAGGCTGATGATCCTTCCGAAAGGGACATGTAGCAATCTTGTGATCAGTTTTCCCACAGACAAAGCAGGCACCAGTCACTCTGCGGCAAGGCTTTCCAGGTGGGAGTTACCACAATGAATGCAACGAGTCTCCTTATTCTGTGGTTCACTGGAGCTGTTGTGCACCCTTCTTCTTGGCCTGAGCAGAGGATTGGCCAGAAGTAGGCCCTTTTCTCTTCTTCCGCAGCTCCCAATCCTTTTGAACAGCATTCATATCCCTCTCAATCACCAAGGCCTTATTCACTACAGCACTGTAAGTGAGAGCTCAAATGCATTGACCGCTTGCCTCAGTCTGGGTCGCAGTCCCTCAGTGAATCTGGTGACCTTGGCTATTTCATTGGTCACAATATTTGGAGCAAAACGGGCCAACCTGGTGAATTCGGCTTCATACTGGGCCACAGAAAGATCCTTTTGCTCCAACTTGATAAACTCTGATTCCATCTGTCTCTGTACACTCCTGGGGAAGTATTTGTCGAAGAATATCTCTCTAAACTCTCCCCAAGAAATAATCTGTCCATTCCGACGCTGCTCCTCGACTAACCACCAATCATAGGCTTCTCCCTGGAGAAGATAGGTGGCAAATCTGATCCGCTCCATATCCTGACTACCATGGGCCATAAAAGCCTTCTCCATGTCTCGCACCCACCGCTCAGCATCAACAGGGTTGGTGGATCCAGAGAAAGGGGCAGGGGCAAATTTCTTGAAGTCTGCAAAGCTGCGGCCAACCCCTATCCAGGATTGAGATGGAGTAGGCTGGGTCTGTGGAGCAATAGAGTCGGGCTGAGTCTGTGGAACAGGAGGGGCAGGCTATGTCTGCGGAGCAGTGTGAGTAGGCTAAGCGGACAAGGCCTGTAGAATCTAGTGCTGCAAGTCCCGCATCGACTGCGCCATACCTGAGAGAACCTGAAGCATCTCGGTCTAGAGTTGCTGTTGATCAGTCCCGACTGAATTGGCAGGGGCAACAGCTCCGGTGGCTTCCAGACCTTCCGGTTGGCCCGCATTACCAACCTGGGAACTCTCATCATTTTGTCGACTTCTAGTGCGACGTGCCATTCTTATCTCCTGATAAATTAGTTGTAATTAATATCACTGTAAACATTAATTGTTAGGCTTTCAAAGCATAATTTCTGAGATTCCTTTAAATTTATAATTGTCTCTATGTCACTCTAGTGTTTTGCCTAAAGTGTCATCATGTATATGTCCCTAATGTCATAACCACGCTCTGATACCACTAAAGCTGTCACGTCCCAGTCCCAAAATTTGAACTAGGATGACAACCCGCCGCATGCCAGGCATGCAAGGCATCTCGAACTTCATCACATAAATCAATATAAAGTAAATTTCACATCCATGATTTATTACAAACCATAATTATCAGTCTTGGGCTATCTGCCCTACACACAAGCAAATCTGAACTAAATCAATATAATAAAACTAAGTCTTCTTAATAGAAACTCCTTCTATCTCAATTATCCTTCTTCATTCCTGAGGCTCTGAAAAACATTATGAGAATTTTATGAGCTCACACTCAATAAGTAAGCCTAATATAATTTCAAAATTTCATTTATCATGCTATCATCAGGTTCATGTCATCAGATCAATTAATTTGAAACTTAATTCAATAACAATTACTAGAATATATGCGATGTAAACAAAATATTATTTATACTGTCATTATTTTTCTTTATGCGTCCCACGGCCCTACAATACAATCATGTGTATCACTCTTAAATATCCCCTAAGAGGAAGGGTCCTAGTACCAGTATTCTGTCATCTGTCATATGATAATCTGTCATGTGATAATCTGTGTGAGAATCTGTCATGTGAGAACCACGGCGACACATAAAGTTTTACTGTCATTATCATAATTACATATTATCATAGTAATAACATGATTTTGCCAAATTAACATAATTATATTTAACTGTAAGTTCACAGTTCACAAATTAAATAATTTATAAAATTATAATACTTGACTTACTTACCTTAGTACGCAAATCCCAATTGATAACTCAGCTAATTAGACACCTGGGAACCTATAGTATCATTTTTCATTATTAAATTTCTAAAATCTGAATTATAAAATAATTCTTAAACTCTATCCAAACCACTTCACGGGCCCAACTTTGAGCTTGAATATCTCTCAATGTATACACCCAAATAGGGAAATAAAATTATCCCTAAAAACTAGAATCAATCCTGATTCGAGCCATATATTCACTTTGCATTCTCGGCCCGATACAGGGCCCAAAACGCTGTTCAAACTGGGCTCCTGAATCGGCCCAATAAGCCCAAATCGTCAACGGCCCAACCGGCCCATCATCGTTAACGAAATAGAGGAGCTGAGAGCCGTGCCGGCGGCCAGGGCCGCCGCCGGCCAAATTGGAGGCGGTCGGCCGCCGTTGGCCGGACCGTGGCCACTCGCCGCCGCGGCCAGCCTCCCCCTCCCTCTCTCTCATCAATTTTTATCAATCTTCTTTTTCTCTTTCATCGCCGCGGCTTCCACGTGCCGGCGCCAATTCGGCCAAATTGTCGTCCGGCCACCGTGGCCGGACCAGAGCCGGCCACGCTCCGGCCTCCCCTCTCTCTCTCCCAATTTCTCTTTCTTCTCACTCTCTCACCGTGGCCAGAGCGTGCCGCGGCACGGCCGGCCACCATGGCCGGCCGGACCTCCACCGGACGCACGCCCGGCGCCGGTGGAGGTCGCCGACCAAGGCCAGGCCCGGCGAAGCGGCGAGCACACCGCCGGGCCCGAACCAAGGATCGGACCGCCGGTATTTCCCCAGGCTTCTTTCTCCGTCCGCTCTCTTCTCTCTCTCTCTTCCGGCACCCCACCGGACGCGCCCCCGGTGCCGGTGGGGTTGTCGGCCGGGCTCAGGCCCGGCGAGGCGGCGGGCACGCNAGTTTGTTTTCCATATTGACATGCATCACAAATTCTATTATTTTTAAAATATAACTTTGGAAATCCTTTAACTAAATCCATTCTAATTAATTTTGAAATTAAGTGTGTGCTTGCATGACCTAATCTATAATGTTATAGCCATCAAATCTCATTTACCTTAGCATTATCAGCAATTAAGCAATCATTACTGGTAGACAAATTGTCTAAATCAATTAAGTATACATGGTCATTTTTATTTCCAACAAATATAATGTTATTGTCAATGGAATTTGAAACAGTACAGATAGAAGCTTCAAATAAAACTTTGAAACCTTTATCATAGTTGGCTAATGCTAATTAAATTATGCTTTAAACCATCAACATATAAAATATTTTCAATAAAGATGGATGGAGTTATTTAAATTTTACCAAGGCCCATAATTTGACCTTTGCCATTGTCTTCAAAAGTAAACAACTCCTCCTCTTTTATCTTCAAGGGTGATGAATTGCTCCTTGTCACCCGTCATATGTCTTGAGCAGCCATTATCAAGATACCACTTTCTTTTGATCCTTTGGCCGCAAGACACTCCTGCAAGATAATCAAATCTTTTGTTTAGGTACCCAAGCTTTCTTGGATCCTTCATGGTTAGTAGCAATAAATATTGTTCCTTTTGAAACCCATATTTTCTTTCCTTTAATCATTGAATTCTTATTAGTTTTTCTAAAATTGCATTCATAAGATTTATGTCCTTTTTTGTTGCAATGATAACATGAAACATCATTTTGATAGGTTTCTTAATAAATAAATTATTTACATATTTTTGTTTCATGTGAGGTCTATATCCTAATCCAACTTTATCAAAAATAGCTCTTTGATTACTTAAAAGCAAATTTAGTTTTTATGAGCTATATGTAAATTTATCAACAATATTCTTATACTTATCAACTTCTTTCTTTAAATTAAGATTTTCATTAGAAATTGATTCCTTTTCCTTTAATATGTCTTCTTTTTCATTTCAAACTTTTGATCTCAACGACAAGTTCATTTTTTATTTTGAGAAATCTAAATTTTCAGTTTTCAATGATTTTTTCTTGTGTCTCAAAATTTTGAAATCACTAACTAATTCATTAAATGCATCATATAATTCATCAAATGTAAAATTATCATGGGTTTCGGAATTTACCTTATTTTGTCGTTTGCCATGAAGCATATGTTTGCAACTTCTTTTTGATCTTCTTCGGATAAGATTCTTCACTATCACTCCATGTTGCAACATAGTTCTTCTTCTTCTTGTAACCCTTCTTTAGTTGAAGACATTCAGATCGAAAATGCCCGGCTTCTTACATTCATAACATGTCAAGGGTTCTTTTTCTTTATCTTTATCCCTTTCTTTTTCTTTTTCTTCTTTCATTTTGATTCCAGATTTCCTTTTGTGGAAGGTCTCCTTTACATAAACTTTTTAAATTTCTTTACATAAACTTTTAATTTCTTTTTCTTTTTTCTCTCATTTTCTTCAGCCTTGAGAGCTATTGTTCTCTTCTTCTTGACATCTTCCTCTTGATGTTGCTTCATTGTCATCTCATGGGTCATTAAGGATCCAAGTAGCTCCTTCAAAGGTAGAACGTTTAAGTCTTTGGCTTCTTGGATTGCAATTACTTTAGCTTCCCATGTTCTTAGAAGAGATCTAAGAATTTTGCGCATCAATTCAAAATTAGTATAAGTTTTACCAAGACTCTTTAAATCATTTACAATATCGGTGAATCTAGTGTACATGCACGTGATTGACTCATTTTGTTCCATGCTGAAAAGTTCATATTTGTGCACTAGAATATTGATTTTAGATTCTTAACTTGATTGGTACCCTTATGGGTAACTTCTAATCTATCCCATATTTCTTTGGCTGAAATACAAGTAGAAATTCTGTTGAATTCATTTGCATCCAAAGAATAATATAAGACATTCATGGCTTTGGCATTAAGCTGAGCCATTTTTCTATCGTTCTCATTCCAATCCCTTCTGGGCTTAGGAACAATAGAACCATCTACCATGTGTATGGGTGTGCTAGGTCCATTAATAATGACACTTCACAATTCATAATCTAAAGCTTGAATGAAAATCGTTATTCTTGCTTTCCAATATGAATAGTTAGTGCCATTAAACAAAGGTGGCCTATTGGTGGATTGACCTTCAGAAAAGGATGATCCAGCTTGAGCTGCCATTTGGATCTTTAGCTCTTGATTGTTAGATCAAGTTTAAATGAGCACAAGCTCTGATATCAATTGTTGGCCCAGATGGCAACTCAAGAGGGGGGGTGAATTTGGTTCTTTAAAAAAATTAACACTTTGAAAATAATTTGCTTGATGTGAAAGTGCCCAAGTAAAGTGAATTAATAAAAGCTAAGCACAATATGATAAAGAGAGAGAGAGACAAATGCATGACAAACACACAAAGATTTATAGCGGTTCGGTGTTAGCCACACCTACGTCCACTTCCAAGCAACTCTTGGTCCACACTATAATCCCTTGATTACAGTTGAGTTGTTTTACAAGATCACAACTCGAACTTATTATTTTACACGGAGTCATAACAAACCCAGCCGGTTTTCACAGGTTCACCAGCACAAAACCTTAACCCAAGCTAAACTTAGCTTGACCCAAGATAAACTACCTCAACTAATTCAATCCCCCTGATTAAATTAGCAAACAACAATTCAAAATAAGGTTTACAATTCAAAAGCTCCTTAATTGAGCAAATAAACATTGTAAATAGACAAGGATTAGAAAAGCCTAATTGAAGCAATCTGGATGTGAGCTTTTCTTCTTTTCTTCTTTTTCTTCTCTTTTGAATGGATGAACCAAGCTTCAGCTCTGATTCTTGACAGAAATTCATTGAAGATAATGTTGAGAAAATAGGGCTTTTGCTCTTCTTCTTTTCTCCTTTGAAAATCCTCCGATTTTGATCTTTGAGGGCTTTGGATTTCTCTAGAAACTCTCTTCAGATGATAGACGTGGACTCAGAGATTTCTCTTTGAAATTTCTTTTTTTTCACTGGGTATTTTCCTTGATTTTTTTGTTATTTTTCTCTCTATATTTTGAACGATCAGATATCCCCTTTATATAGATTTTCAATCCAAGATTAGGTGTGAAAATAGCCATTGAAATGTACCTTGATGAGTTCTTCACGCAAGAAAATAGATCCGTTGAAGAGTAGGTGAGAAAATATCCGTTGGAGCTGATCTGTCACTTTTGAAAATCGTCCTCTGACATGTTGGAATCGGCTTCAACTTTTCATGTGTCGGCTCCAAATCGGGTTTCAAAAATAGAAAAAAGTAATTCGACGTGGAGTCGGCTCTCACTTACAAAGTGTCGACTTACCGTTGTCTGGAGTCGGCTCCCGATTCTGAGGTGTCAGCTCCAAGAATTGCTCCAAAAACATAGTCTCTGTAACTCAAGTTAGAGTCGGCTCCAAAAATTCATGTGTCGGCTCCGACTTCTGAAGCAGAAAATAGTTCTCTGTATCTCAGGTTGGAGTCAGCTCCCGACTGTTAGGTGTCGGCTCCAAACCGTGCCAAAAATTATGAACTGTTCCGATACGCTCTGGAGTCAGCTTGAGACTGTTAGAGTGTCAGCTCTAACTTCTGAACTTTTTAATAATCCATTAAAATTCAATTCAAACTAATTTCATATACCTTTTGAATAATTAAACGTTCTTAATTCTTGAAACACTTATTAAATTTATCAGAAACACAATGAATACTCATGGTTTTTGTTAACCATCAAAATCAATAATTGGGTAAATAATTTCTCAATAATTTTCCAACAAGTCGGCTGAGCGATGCCTACCCTTCTTCAAGGGTTGCAAAAGATAAATGGCTTTGAACGGATAGGGGAGTATCAGAAAACCTTCGAGGGACTGAAAGAGTTTTTATCTACCCTGCTGCTGCTATCGAAGCGAAAGGAAGGAGAGGACCTCTTCCTCTATCTCGCTGCCTCCCCAGAGGCGGTCAGCTCTGTACTCATCCGTATGGATCTTGGTGGAGCACAAAAGCCAATCTACTATACCAGCAAAGTGCTTCATGATGCGAAGATCAGATATTTTAAAACCAAAAAAAATTTTTACACTAATAGTCTCTGCTTAGCGCCTCAGGCCTTACTTCCAAGCTCACCCAATCGTGTGCTCATGGATCAACCCCTCAAGGTGATATTGTCCCATCTTGACACCTCCGGTCGACTGGCTAAATGGGCGGTTAAGCTTGGAAAGTTTGACCTATCATTTTATCCAAGATCAGCCATGAAGTCCCAAGTTTTGGCAGAATTACTGGTCGAATGCGCTTGGATCAGAGAGCCACTAGAAGAGTCCCCTGCGGCACCCTCAAACGCCGAGCCCGAAGGAGCGGGGGAGGTTTGGATTCTTCATGTAGACGATGCCTTAAACTCCCAAGGGAGCAGAGCGGGCCTCTTCGCAAGCCCGGAGGAGATGTTGGTGGAATACGCCCTCTGATTTCTCTTCAAAGCCACTAATAACCAAGCCGAGTTCGAAGCCTTGCTGGTGGGAATAAAGCTCGCGAGGGAGCTCAAAATAAAGTGCCTTAGAGCCTTCACTGACTCCCAACTCATCTTCGAACAGATCATTGGAGAGTACGAAGCCCGAGACCCTACCATGTTCAATACTAGAGTAAGGTCAATCACAGACCTCATTCTTCTCTCACTTTAGTATCAGCTACATCCCCAGGGATAAAAATACCTGGGCTGATGCCTCGTCCCGATTGGCCACCTTGACGAACGGGGCCCTAGGAAGAACCTACGTGGAGCACCTAGAGGTTCCGAGCATTGGCGTGGTAAAGGAGGCTCTACCGGTCATCCAAGAACCTACGTGGATGAACGCCTACGTCCACTACCTCACCGACGACACCCTTCCCATTGATCACGCGGAGGCCAAACTACTCAAGTGGAGAGCCTCCAAGTTTCTAGTTTTGGATGGGTGGCTATATCGGAGGTCTTTTTCTTATCCTCTTCTCAAGTGCGTCGGCCCTATGGATGCCAACTACATCCTTCGGAAGATTCATAAAGGCGTCTGCAAGAACCACCTGAGGGGTAGAGCGCTGGCATACAAAGCCTTGCGCCAGGGATACTACTGGCTGACTATGTAAGAGGATGCTGCCTAGTTGATCCAAAAGTGTGACAACTGCCAACACATGCCCACATCTAGCGGCAGTCAGCCTTCCAACTGAGTTCTCTCTCAGCTCCATGGCCCTTCGCCCAATGAAAAATAGACATCCTAAGACCATTTCCCTTGGCCTTCAGTCAACGAAATTTCCTACTCATCGCCATCGATCACTTCACTAAGTGGGTTGACGTCGAGGCACTGGCAAAGATTACCGAGAGTAAGATGACATCTTTCTTCTGGAAGTCCATTATCTGTCAGTTTGGGCTGCCCTACACCCTCATCACCGACAATGGCCGACAGTTCAATAACACCCCTTTCAAGCAATTCTGCGCTGAGCTGAGTATCTGCCAATGGTTCACTTCCATCGGTCACCCACAGACAAATGGGGCGGCCGAGGTTACGAACCGGACCATCCTTCAGAGGCTTAGAATGCGGTTGGATGAGTTTAAGGATAGAAGGATGGAGAGCTTTCGAACGTGCTGTGGGCATATTACACGATGCCAAGGACCCCCACTGGAGAGATCCCTTTCAGCCTCGTGTTCAGATCAAAGGTGGTCATCCCCATGAAAATCAGCATCCCCAGCCCTCAGGTGGAGTCATACGACGAGGAGAACAACCCCACTCAACTAAGGGCCAACCTCGACTTCGTCGAGAAGGCACGCGACCAGGCACGGCTCAAGATGGCCGCCTACCATCAAAGAGCTGCAAAATATTACAACACCCATGTCCGCTTCAAAGCATTTCTCCCCGGAGACTTGGTCCTCAGGCGAGCTGAAGTCTCAAAGCCTATGGAGGGGGCAAACTATTCTCAAATTGAGAGGCACCCCATCGGGTCATCGAAGCACTTCATCGCGGAGCATAATGGATTGAAGGACTAGATGAAAAGTCACTCCCCTGCGCCTAGAATGCGGACAACCTCCATCGGTACCATTAGTGATGTATACATTCAACCAATTGGAATAAAGATAAGTCCAAGTGTCCCTTCCTCTTATCCGATCAACTCTGCAAATAGATTTCAAAAGGCTCTCGGGCTTGGTCTCAACGACTTTCGAGTCATCCTCCAGGGTTCAAAAGGCTCTCGGGCTTCGTCTCAACGACTCCCGAGTCACCCTCTAGGGTTTGAAAGGCTCTCGGGCTTGGTCTCAATGACTCTCGAGTCATCCTTCGGGGTTCAAAAGGCTCTCGGGCTTGGTCTCAATGACTTCTGAGTCACCCTTCGGGGTTCGAAAGGCTCTCAGTCTTGGTATTAACGACTCCTAAGTCACCCTTAGGGGTTTCAAAAGGCTCGTAGCACCGACCCTAGAACCAACCTCAGCACCAACTCTAGCGTCGAATTCATCACTACCCCAAAGTCGGCCTCAGTACTAACCCAAAGCCAATGGCCAATAGCCATTAGGTGGCATCCCCTCAGCCAATGAAAGGGATTTCAAGCCGCCGATCGAGTAAGTATTTACTCCAAATTCACTTAACGCAGGTCGACAAGTACTCTAATCTGGCCAAGGGTAGCGTGCCTCGTCGCAGATTGGCACGAGTGCAAGGCACGGAACAATAGAATGCACTACAAAAAGCTAAGTACTCCAATTTGAAAAGAAAGTTTGCTTTTCATTAACTGTCAAAAAGTTTACAAAATGCTGACTCAAGTCAGACTTTAGTACAAAGATAAAGCAAAAAGGAAAAGGTACGGCCTTTAGGGCTTGGCGGGTGTCAGTCCTCGTCAGCCGATGCTGATCCATCATCGATCGGTCTCTCCATGGCTGATGGCCCCTCCGGCTCCTCATCGTCATAAGGCTCGAGGTCGTCAAGGCCTGTGATGCCGAAGACCCTGGCCACTTTCTCCTTGCAGTCCTTGAAGCTTTGCATGTAGACTCCGACAGAGGCCTCGCTAGCTCCTCCTCAAAATCGGTAAAGCTCCGGTAGTGCTCCACCACTGTCACGGCCTTCCTCTCTCGGCCGTTGCAGCCCTCTCCTTGGCAGCTCACACTGTCGCCTCCATCTTCGACGCCCTCGTCATCGCGGGCATATCCACCTCGACATTAGTCGCCCTGGCGTCAGCCATTTGAGTGATCGCCTCGGCGTCAATGGCTCACTCCTTGGCCACCCTCACTTGTAGAGTGACGGTGTGGAGATGAAGGCCGCGCACCTTCAGCCTGGCCACAACGTCCCCCAACTTCGCTTTGATGACCCGGGCGCACTTGAGATACATTGCCGCTTGGCGCTTTTCCTCCTCGAATCAGGTCTTCCACTCGCGACTCAACTCTTGGGTGGCCAGGAGTTCCTCTGCCCGCTCGACACGAGCCAACTCCAGCAAGCTCTCAGCCTTCTCAACTCGGGCTTGAGTGGCGGAGAGGTCCCATCGGGTGCGGGTGACGATCGCGTCTGCTCGGAGGGCGATGTCTCGAGCGACGAACATGGAGTTCATCATCTACATAAAAATACTTCTTATCAGTAAGTACCATGGCAAGAAAATATTGCAAAGGAACAAAAAGATACTTACCCAGAGCAGAGCCACGAGTGCATCATCAAAAACGTCCACAGCCCGTTGGCGATTGAGCTCCACTCGAAACTCCGGTGGGCATGCCTATGCCAATAGCCGCTGTGCCTTACGGTGGTTGTTCATTAACGAGGGCCGCAACGGGATCGCCACCATCTCATCCGCATTAGAAGAACAGACTGCCATCGAGGTCGCGGGCGTAAGGCCAAACACGGGCGGTGCCTCCTCATGCTCGACCCCTTGGGCAGCGGCCTCCTCCGCCGCCAACTCTATCATCACCGGGGCCTCCTCACCTGCCTACTCCCCCGTTGGTGGGCCTTCTTCCGGGGTTGGTACTGCCTTCAAGGGAACCGTCTCCATCTTTGAGGGAGCGGGTTCTATTGCTGAGGGGGCCACTTCGCCCCTCGATTCCTCCTAGGCCGACTCGGCGGTGAGGTTGATCGGCGGAGCAAGCTCCTCTTGGACCGTCCGGTGCTCGCATGGAGGAGGGACCGAAGAGCGGGAACAAGACCTCTTCTCCGACCTCCCAGCATCACCGCCGGTGGTTCGCCTCCTCTTCTCAACCGCCCTCTTCACAGCATCTGCGGATATCCTCATATCTGCACATGCCGGGAGCTTAGTCAAAAAAAAAAGGAGGGGAAAAGGAAGGATGCAGTCGCTCACATCACCTAGGGCTAGACCAGCATACCGAAGATTCTCCTCCGATAGAAGCTCTTGGCAAAGGGGCACCCGAGAGGTCAATAGCTGCTCATAGACCTTCCGGTCCCCTGGAATCACAGCTGGGTTCTTATTCGGCTCCAGGTTTGGATCCCCCAACTTTGCCTTACCCCCTCGATGTGTGCAAAAAAGAGCCGGGTTTTCCATCCCTTAATGGAGGAGGGGAGGTTTGTTTGATGGATAGGCCGGGTCTGGGTGTGAATAGCCACCACTCGGTGTCAGACTAGCGACGGAGTGTATACAGACTACGGAACAAAGACACTCGGCCCACTATACCAAGGCAACCACACAGCATCATGAAGGCACATATGGTTCGAATGAAATTCGAAACCAACTGCGTCGGTGCCAGTGCGTACCTATGAAGAAGATTGGCAATGAAGGGGTGTAGGGGAAGCCGAAGGGCTGCCTTAAGGAACTCCTCATACAGGGCGATTCCCTCGAGAGGACCGAAGGTCATCCTGTCGTAAGGTTCAGGGACAGACAATCGGACCTCCCTAGGGATCCTATATCTTACCCTAAGGGACTCTTGTTTGCGGAGGCAATGGTGGAGGTGATCCTCCCCAGACCCATCGAAGTGGGAGCAACAACCTGAGAGGATGCCCTACTAGCCCTACGTGGCAGTTGAGCTACGGGTCGTGACGGTGGTGCTGCAGCTGCTGGAAAGTCCTGGATTGAGATTCTACCTGTAGCCCATAACTATGTCAATGGAACCCTGTCCTCGGAGGAGGACGAGGATAAGCGGGACGAACGGGCTACTACGGCTTTCTTACCCTTTCTATCAGGGTCCATGAGGAAGAAAACAAAGAGAGGTCAAAAGAGACTAACCTGGAGCAAGGAGGGTGACAACGAACACAGGGTTTGAAGGAGAAGGGCCCCAAGGACTCAGGTTTTAGGTAAAACAAGAAAGCTTCGGATGCACAAAGAGCTCAGTGATAGGGACAGCCCTCCTTTATGCCTGGTGTTCAAATCGTCATGCCCGATTTAATCCACCACGTGGAAATCTCCCATTAATGGCATTATCCCAACCATCGCACGATTTCATTCNCCGCTACCACCGCCAGCTGAAACTCCTTTGCCACCGGCAACGGCGGTAACCCTGGACCAGTTCGTCACTCTGGTTCAGCAGGTCCAAGTATTGACCCAGTTGGTCCAGGGGTTCTAGGCGATCCCTAGAACTGCTATCCCTGCCTCTCAGCCTCATGAGGAGGCCGCTGCCCCTGCCTCACCAGCGATCTCTTCTTCCGATCCGTCTGGGGTGGCTGATCGCGGTCACCGGCCCGCAAAGGCGAAGCCGGCGCTGCAGCGAGCTGGAGGGAAGAGCCCGCTCAGATTCAGGCGGGTTCGCTCCCTCTCTCCGGTGTCCTCCTAGGATTCGACACCGCTGCCATCTTCTCCTCGCTCGATCCCTCATACCACTGTGAATGAAGGGATCAGATAGCAGATGCAGGAGATTCGGCAAGAATGGGGTCGGGAGTTGGACGCCGCCAGGCAAGCTCCTCCATCCCAACCGAAAGCGGAGCAGGGCATCCCCTTCTCTGAGAGGATCATGAGGGAAGTGATTCCCCATCATGTCAAGCTCCCTACTATCGAGCCATATCATGGATCCACCGATCCCGACGACCACCTCAGCAGCTTCAGATCCATCATGATGTTCCACGGGGCATCATATGCGATCCTGTGCAGAGCCTTCCCCTCCACTTTAAGGGGATCTGCCCGAACCTGGTTCAACAACTTAAAACCAGGTTCCATTGATTCTTTTGACGAGCTGAAGAGTTAACTCATTAGCTAGTTTGTCAGCAGTCATCGCCAGCGACAGAGATCTGACTCCCTCTCCGAGATCAAGCAAAGAGAGGGGGAGTCGCTGAAGAGTTAACTCAGCCGCTTCAACACGACCCTCCTAGAAGTCGACCATCTCAACCACGAGGTGGCCATGTCTGCCCTGGCCAGAGGAGTATCCAAGGAGGAAGACTTCTACCTAGCTCTGGAGGTTAATTACCCAAAGAGCCTCTCAGATATGATGTCCCTAGCGGACAAGTACGCCAGAATGGAAGAATCAAGGAGGTCAGCTCGTGCCGAGCAGCTGAAGAAGAAAGAGGCAAAGGGCTCGGACAAGCAGCGAGCACATCACCGCGCTAGCCCGCCTCGCCACCGCAGAGCTCCTCCGCCGCCGCCTTGAGACTGGACTCGGAGTCTGGCCCTTAGGTTTGACTGCTATACTCCCCTTACCACGCCGAGAGCGCAGATCCTGATGGAGATCGAGCGTCAGCTTCATTGACCCCCTCCTCTTCGAGGCAACGAAGCGCGGAGGGACCCGGCTAAGTACTACCACTTTCATTGGGACTACGGGCATGATACTGAGGACCATTGGCAGCTCAAAAACGAGATCGAGCAATTGATCTGGCGAGGCAGACTGAACCGGTTCAGGGGCCCCCCTGAGCCGATTAATGAACCAGAACCTCGCCAACTCCCACCACTAAATCCTTCAGTTATCGGCAATGTCAATGTGATAACGGCAGCCAGATCACCATCTTTTTGGCCAGGCGAGGAGGAGAACCCATCGAAGAAAGCTTGGGTCGATGAGCTCACCTTCTCTGATGAAGACCTTGGGGAGGTACAGTACCCCCATGATGATGCTCTGGTTGTATCTTTAAATATGAACAATTATGATGTACACCGGATTTTGGTTGATAGTAGAAGTTCTGTTAATGTTCTTTATTTTGATGCCTTTGTGAGGTTAAAATTCTGGGTAGAAAGGCTCCGACCGGTGGAGTCCACCCTGGTGGGCTTCACAGGTGACTTCATAATCCCTGAAGGAGTTATCACTCTGTCAGTCCGAGCCGGCACCTGGCCCCGTGTGGCTACCGTGTTCATGGATTTCCTCATAACCAAGCTCAGATCTTCCTACAATGCCATCCTCGGTAGACCGGGGCAAATCTCTCTCAAAGCCATCATTTCCATTTCCCATCTCGCCATGAAATTCCTAACTGAATGGGGAGTGGGGGTTGTTCGAGGAAGTCAGATCATAGCTCGGCATTGCTTTGTTGCCGACCTCCAATCCAGAAAGCCCGAGATGGACGGGCTGGATGCTCGAGAAGATCTCACTGAGCAACGATGAGAGCCGGTCGAAGAATTGGAGGAGGTACCACTCGACGAGGCTCGGCCCGACCGAATTATAAAGGTCGGATTGCAGCTCGAAGGAAAGCTTCGATAAGAATTGATTGAGTTCCTTCGGAGGAATGCTGACGTCTTCGCCTGGTCTATGTCGGATATGCCTGAAATCAGCCCAGACGTCCTGGTCCACCCCCTCAGCATGGACGAAACATTCAGGCCAATTAAGCAGAAGAAGAGGAGCTTCGCCCTAGAGTGCCAAAAGGCCATCGAAGAAGAGGTGGATAAGCTCATCAAAGCCAAGTTTATCCGGAAGGTTAGTTACCCTGACTGGCTGGCAAACGTGGTCATGGTGAAGAAGTCGAATGGCAAATGGAAGATCTGCATCGACTTCACTAACCTCAATAAGGCCTGTCCAAAAGATAGCTTCCCTCTTCCGCGGATCGATCAGCTCATGGATTCAACTTCAGGCCATCAAATGCTAACTTTTATGGATGCCTATTCGGGCTACAACCAGATCCGAATGGCACTCGAAGATGAGGAGAAAACCGCCTTTATCACCGACCGATGTATCTATTGCTATCGAGTTATGCCCTTTGGTTTGAAAAATGTAGGTGCCATCTACCAAAAGCTAGTCAACAAAGTCTTCAAGGAGCAAATCGGTCGGAACATGGAGGTGTATGTTGATGATATGTTGGTAAAAAGCAAGGAGGCATCCCAGCATATCGAGGACCTTGCGGAGAGCTTCGCTATACTTCGAAAATATCAGATGAAGCTCAATCCCACCAAATGTGCCTTCGGAGTCAACTCCGAAAAATTCCTCGGCTTCATGGTTTCACAGCGAGGTATCGAGGCAAACCCTCAGAAAATACAAGCCCTGCAACAAATGGCTCCGCCAGGGTCAGTCAAGGACATGCAGCACCTCACCAGGAGGGTAGCAGCCCTCAGCCTCTTAATTGCTCGGTCGGTCGAGAAATGCCTTCCCTTCTTCAAAGTGCTTCGATCAGCCAAAAACTTTCAGTGGACCCCAGACTGCCAGAAGTCCTTCGAAGACCTCAAGAAATACCTCGGCTCGCCACCTCTCCTCAATAGCCCGAAGCCAGGGGAGGTGCTGAATCTGTACCTGGCAGTCTCTGAAAATGCTGTTGGCTCGGTGCTAACCAGAGAGGAGAACAGAGTCCAAAGGCCTGTCTATTATGTCAGTAAACTACTCAGAGATGCTGAAACGAGGTACATTTAGGTCAAGAAAATGATCCTAGCTCTAGTAACATCGGTCCGAAAGTTGTGGCCATACTTCCAGGCGCATACTGTCACCGTCCTGACCGACCAACCTCTCAAGGCAATTATCCATCGTCCATAAGCATTGGGGAGAATGACCAAATGGGCTATCGAGCTGAGCAAGCACGACATTCAATATCAGCCTCGTCCAGCCATTAAAGCCCAAGTTCTAGCAGACTTCCTCCTCGAATGCACTATTCCCAAAGATGGCTCTATTTCAGATACCCCCGGAGAACCAAAGCCCATCGCCTCATGGTTGCTTCACGCCGATGGATCCTCCAGTATGGGCAGCTCTGGCGCTGGCCTGGTCTTCACCAGTCTGAAGGGCGCAACCTTTGAATATGGCATTCGTTTCTCCTTCCCGGCCTCAAATAATGAAGCGGAGTATGAAGCCATGCTCTCCGAACTCCAAATCACCCGTGAGCTTAAAGTCAAGAAACTGATTGCCTACACCGACTCCCAATTGGTGGCTGGGCAGGTGCAGGAAGAATTTGAGGCTTGAGAGCCAAGTATGATTTGGTATCTTCAAATGGTGTGCGATCTATCTTCCTATTTCGATGAATTTAAAACTGTCCAGATCCCAAGGGCTGAAAATGCACACACCGACCTACTGTCCCGCTTGGCAACTACAGAGTCGATGGATCTCGAGCGAAAATTTCACCTAGAGGTCCTAGAGAAGCCCAGCATCGTCGATGTTGATCACATGATGCATGTTGACACCGAACCATCCTGGATGGACCCCCGCACCAGTACCTCAAAAAAGGGTTGCTGCGCACTGATAGAAAGGAAGCAAGGAAGTTAAAATTGCAATCCTCTCATTATGTTCTGATTGATGATCGGCTATATAAGCGATCCTTCTTCATGCCATTGCTCAAATGCCTCCGTCCATCAGAAGCTGATTACGCTCTTCAAGAGGTTCATGAAGGCATCTGTGGCAATCACCTCGGCAGCCGTGCCCTATGCCACAAAGTGCTACGCCAAGGATATTATTGGCTGACGATGCAGAAAGATGCTGATGACATTGTCCGAGCCTGTGATGCGTGCCAATGACACTCAAATATTCAGAGGCTCCCCTCTGCTCACCTGACTTCTATCTCGTCCCCCTAGCCATTCGCCAAGTGGGGAATGGATATACTTGGCCCTTTTCCCCTCGCAACGGGGCAAAGGAAGTTCTTATTTGTTGCAATTGATTTTTACTAAGTGGGTCGAAGCCAAAGCAGTCGCCCAGATAACCGAAGCTCGGGCTAAAGACTTCGTGTGGAGGTCCATTATCTGCCGCTTCGGTCTTTCCCACACCATCATCACCGACAACCGGAAGCAATTTGATAATCCGAAGTTTCAGGAGTTCTGCGAGAATCATGGCATTCTTCATCGCCTGACATCGGTCGAACATCCTCAAGCTAATGGAGAGGTCGAGGTAACAAATCAAACTCTATTGCAGGGAATTAAAGCTCGGCTCAGCCAAGCGCGAGGCAGATGGGCGGAGGAGCTCCACCATGTGCTGTGGGCGTGCCGAACCACCAAAAGGGCTCCCACGGGCCAGACTCCATTCAAGATGGCCTTCGGCACTGAAGCTGTTATCCCCGTGGAAGTTGGGCTCCCCTCCCCTCGCACCGAAGGCTACTCGGAAGAATCCAATGATGAACAACTCCGAACCAATTTTGACTTGATAGAAGAAGTCAGGGAGAAAGCCCCGATCCGGATGGCGGCTTACCAATAAAGAGTTGCCCGCTACCATTCAACCAGAGTCAAAGGGAAGTTTTTCTCCCCGGGTGATCTGGTACTTCGAAAGGCATCCATCTCAAAGCCATTGGAGCAAGGAAAGCTGTCTCCTAATTGGGAGGGTCCTTACAAATTACGGAGGTAATCAAACCCGGAACCTATAAGCTCCAAGATCTAAATAGAAAATCTATTCCCGGACGTGGAACTCGGACAATCTCTACATCTATCATCAATGAGAGTATGCCCTCCCTGAACTTACCTTATCCATTGAGTTAAACCTTCAAAGATTCGAAAAATTTCTATTTTTATTGGTTTCTTTGATGGCTACAATGAGAGATAGGTTTATAAATCTCGATCGGGCCGAGATCTCGATCTTGGCCGTGCCAAGTAAAATATATCCCAGCCGGCTGGAAGGACTCCGTACCTTGGCAGTGCCAAGTAAAATATAATCTTTATAAATCCTCGGCTGGGCCGAGCGATCTCGTACCTTGGCAGCGCCAAGTAAAATATAATCTTTATAAATCCTCGCCGGGCCGAGCGATCTCCGTACCTTGGCAGCGCCAAGTAAAATATAATCTTTATAAATCCTCAGTCGGGCCGAGCGATCTCCGTACCTTGGCGGCGCCAAGTAAAATATAATCTTTATAAATTCTCGGTCGGACCGAGCGATCTCTGTACCTGGCAGCGCCAAGTAAAATATAATCTTTATAAATCCTCGGCTGGGCCGAGCGATCTCCGTACCTTGGCAGCGCCAAGTAAAATATAATCTTGAAGCCTCGGCCAAACCGAGTGATATATTATTTAAGCCTCGCCAATCCAAGTGATGATCTCCGTATCTTGGCAGCGCCAAGTAAAATATAATCTTTATAAATCCTCGGTCGGGCCGAGCGATCTTCGTACCTTGGCAGCGCCAAGTAAAATATATCTTTATAAATCCTGACTGGGTCGAGCGATCTCCGTACCTTGGCAGCGCCAAGTAAAATATAATCTTGAAGCCTCGGTCAAACCGAGTGATATATTATTTGAAGCCTCGGCCAATCGAGTGATGATCTCCGTACCTTGGTAGCGCCAAGTAAAATATAATCTTTATAAATCCTCGGCGTGAGCAATCTCCGTACCTTGGCAGCGCCAAGTAAAATATAATCTTGAAGCCCGGCCAAACCGAGTGATATATTATATGAAGCCTCGGTCAAACCGAGTGATATATTATCTGAAGCCTTGGTCAAGCCGAGTGATATATTGTCTGAAGCCTTGGTCAAACCGAGTGATATATATCTGAAGCTCGATCAAACCGAGTGATATATTATCTGAAGCCTCGGCCAAACCGAGTGATATATTCTTGAAGCCATGGTTAAGCCGAGTGATTTCCGTACCTTGGCAGTGCCAAGTAAAATATATTCCTGGAAGCCTCGGCCTAAACGAGTAATTTCTCAAACACTCTGACGCAACTAAGACGTCCTATTATGCTTCGGTAGAGGTTAGTAACCTTTCTCCACTTATCAGCAAGATTATGCAAGTTATTTCTTTTCAAAAAATACGTACTTCGTTCCTTAAATATGACCATGCTTGTTGCATAACTCCACAGGGCCGCCCAGGCCTTTCTTGACCTACACAGAGATAAACACTTCCCTCACAGGGGACTAAATGACACATTGGCAAAAACAAAGTAGTAAAACGCTGCTGAACTTATAGATTATGCTACGGACTGAAAAGCATAAAATGAGAGTAGCAACTCTCGACACAATCACATCAGAAAAAGAAACAGATGTCACAAAAAGAAAGAGTAGAAACTTTTTTTATTAATATGAAAAAATTACAACCTCTTGAGAGGCATTACAAGTGCATCATAGCACAGGAAATAAAAACAAATAAAAGCTCGATTGAGCAGCTTCGGTCGATAATGATGTCTTTAAATCCGACCCCAAAAATCAAGAAACAGACAAGCTCCGTTGAGCCACTGGTTAATCCCAAAGAGCAAAGTAAGCCATCCACGGATCCCTCGGATGAACGCGTGGAGGGATCATAACTAGGTCAAGGTCCCGTAGATGCTTATGCCAATGAAGCATCCCCCCAAGTGGGATGCTGGACTACTGGCCACTGCCCAACAATAAAAGGCAGAGAACCAGCAGTCCAAGACCACCCTCCCCCCCTCTTCACATGGAGAAAGATTCCTCAGGCGGATGAGCTGAGGAATCCAAGCTGAGGGGGAGGCGAAGTTCATATAATCACGGGGGATGCACATGCTCTGCATTTCCTGCATCCCCATGGCAGTTGGCAAAGGACACATATGAAGCGTATACGTGCGCTCCCCATATGACCTCTGCGGACCTCCCGTGTGCTCTCATATGATCTCCGAGAATTCCTCCCTTGAGGACGCTTGCTCTTCAGCAGCTTCTTCATCGCCCCAGCTATCTGGGGCAAACCAACTTGCAAAAGGAAAACTCAGTTTTCTACTCTCAACTTCAATGAAACAGACGCCATGAAAACCCTTGCAAGTCACAGAAAGGAAGGCCTTGGGAGATAGCCCAGCACGGTCAGCTCCCCCACTTTATAGGCAAACAGATCGGGAACAACTATTAAAGCAGGAAGCTCCGGGATTCAAAACGCCGTGGCCACGCTACCACGTGGCGGTTCAGGATAAAAGGGCACTTTTCAAAGCGTGGCGAATGCATTTCCCAGGCCATGATGCACGACAAAAGATTTCCCTCTGATCTCGAATCAAGAGCCTTAAATGCGGGAAATCGTCGCCGGTCCTTGAGATACGGGCAGGCCTGGGAAATCGTCTTGTGAAAACGATGTCATCCAATGGCAATCGAATGCTTATGCGTACGTTAAAAAGACCCATGTTGGAAAAGGCCAACGGGATAAATGCCTTACGCAAAAAACAAAGCGTCCTTCGCGAATTACAAATCCATCTCGTCCGTCCGGGCAGAAAACGAGACGATTTTTCATAGACAGGACTATCCGTCAAATCTCGACCCCAGTCAAGGTACTCGTGCAGTTTTTGGTCATATCGTGCCGAACCATTTTATGCCTCGCCAAATGAGCCAATTTCTTATTTCGGATAGATCGAACTATCTGCCTAGCCTCATCCTCGACTGGGACGTTTCCCAAGGTTCTAGCTGAACTATTCTATGCTTCGGCGCGTTGAACCATCTGCTTGGCCTCGGCCTCGACCGAGACATTTCCTTAAGTTCAAACCGAGCTAGCTTACGTCAGCAAAGCAAATCAGTTCAACTTCAAATAAATGAACATTCAATCTGGAAAGGATAAACCAACCTAGGAACGCGAATTGATTATGATTCGTTCGCCATCAGGAAAGACAAGTGACAAAAAGATCGTCCGAAAAAGACAAACAAGTGGAGATGAAAGATCCATTCATTTAAAAGTTTCGGCCAGATTACAAATCTGAGAAGCAAAAATACAAGCAACCCTTAAGAATCAGGGTTTGGATCAGTCCCAGGAGCCTCCTCGGTAACATCCGGAGGACTTGACTTGCTTCACCCACTTCAAATGTTGTTGGTTCCTCGACAGCGAGCTGAGGGCGTTCTTCGGGAGCCGCAGCCTCATTAGGGCCCAGGATAGCGTCAAGATCGACGTCTGAAATATCCTCATACTCAGCTTTTTGGCCCCGGGGTACAGGCATCAAAACGTTCGGTATCCAAAAAGGATAAATCCCACTCGGGATGCGCCCGAGAGATCTTCGCTCAAGTTTCTTCCTTGCCGAACCTAAATGCATCGGCACAAGCCTCTCTACGCTCCTCAAAAAATTGGGCAGAACTGTTGTACTCCTCCATAGCCGAAGCGATTCGGTTATCGGCTTTAGTTAACTGGCCCCGAGATCAAAGTTCATCTGACGACTCGCGAACAATTCCGCCCTTAGAGCTTTAAATTGCTCCTGCGTCTCGAACTCGATTTTGCCCATCTGCAAAACACCAGAACATTTGAGTCCACGAACAAAAGAAAAGTACCAAAGCAAACAAATGGGAAGACGCTATACCTCTTCCTCCCGCTGAGCCATTTCATTGCTCAGCTCCTGAACCTTTTCCAAGGCCTTCAGCTTGGCCGACTTATTTAGTTGAAGACTCTCCTTGAGGTCATTAATTCGGGACTGCTTGTCCCCAACTTCCCATCGAGATTGATCGAGATCTTCGGTAAGCCGAGCAATCTGCTCATTTTGCTATTTCAGCCGATTCTCCATATCGGCGAATTCCTTATTCAGATCGGCGAGCTGATCCTGCTGCCGCTGGCACTTGCGTTCCTCCTCCTTGAGCCTCCTGCTCCAATTATTTTTATCTTCGGAATGACTAGCCCTCAGCTGGTTCCACCTCTTGTCGAAATACTGCTGCATGGTTTTAACGTGTCGTCATGCTTCGCCTTAATCTGGGATAACTCTAGGCAAGCCTTGTCCGATTGTTCGCGGAAACCCTAGAGCTCTTTGACTTGGGTTTCGAGCCGAGAGGCCCTTTCGGCTGCAAGCCGGTGAGACTCACTCGCCCTCTCAAAATCTGCTCTAGTGGATGCCAAGGCCCTGGAAAGCCGACTAGTTAAATCCACCCTCGCTCGAAGGTCGGCCGCTTCCTTCCTGGCCTGAGCGCAGGCCCCAATGGCCAAATTTAAATGCTAAGTCAGCGCTCTTGTGACCAAACTATTCTGCGAGAAAAACATAAGTGAGAAACCACGGCACGACCAACCAATCAAGAATTACAACCTCGGTGCAGTAGCTTACCCGAGAGATGTAGTTTGAAGCCATCGTCATGAGAGTAGCATTATTAATTTCGGGGAGAAGGAAAGCATCCTTCGGTGCACCGAGCCAGCCGAAAGCCGCCTCAATGATATCCTCGGCGGTAGGCTCGTCCACCGAGGAACTCCCCCCGGTGCACAAAACGGACCTCATCAAGGTGGTAAGCATATCATCCACCTTCGGGCTGTGGACAAAGGAGCTCATGGCCGAAGAGCTGGCCTGAGGAACTTCGACCCAAGGGACCATCCGTTTGGCTTCCCATGTCAAAACTCTAACCTGCAAGGCCTCGAACGCTTCGGCCTCGACCGAAGGAACCTCGGCCCGAGCATCTCCTTCATTCAGCGACTCTTCTTCTTCTTCCTCTTCTACTAACGATTTGCCTCCGATAGACTCCACCTGGACTTCAACCTCTTCCATGACATCCCTGGGGACCGTGGGAGAGGGATCCTCAGCGGGAGGTACCACGACCTCCACCAGCCTTTCGACAGGCTGCTTCGCTTGAGCTTCGGCAGCCACCGTTGCCTCTCCTAACCCCTCCACCTGAGCAGGGGTCTCTTCCATATGCGGTGGACTCCTCACCACTGGTGACTGAGGAACCTCCGACAAGAGGATCACTGGACCGACTGGCGACATCTCCTCGGCATCGTCTGACACGACTACTACTTGGAGAGGGGAAACCTCAGCAGCTCCCTTCGAGCTCCCCCCAGTGATTTCCTCTGCTACTTTGCCCTCCTCTGGTAGGGAGGGCTCCTCAACCACGGTCTGCGCTCCCGCTTCCTCCCTTATTGGGACGGGAGAGTGGTGACTGGAACCGTCCCTCCTCGGTCCCTTCGAGCGAGTCCCAGAGGGGCGAGACCTCTTCTCGGATCTATGTCTTTCCCCAGAGCCGGAGCCCCTATGACGCTTTCCTAGCTCCTTCTTCATTTGGCCCACAAACGTGGACCTCTCGGCTGAAAATATAGCGGATGTTCAGTTAAACAGTGGCAGGATCACATAAACATGCTGACCATTAGAACAAAGACTCACCCTGAGGGTCGATGGAGCTAAGCCCAGCGGCGAAAAGGGCATCCTTTGCTAACAAGGTGCTGGCAGAGGCCTCCTGACCACTGCGAAGGGTAGCCAGATCCCTTTTCTCCTGCTCGCTCAACTCCATACGCGCCTCTGGATCCTTCACATAACTAGCCCATCCTCTCGGAAAATCTGAGCCGATGTTTTCTTCAGCAATAAGAAATCGGGACTTCCACCCCTTATCGAAGAAGGGTTATCAGAAATCATCTTAAATGACTTCCAGGGGCCAATGTAGGGCCACTCAGAACTCCTCTCGGAAACCAGATTGTAACAAACTCAAAATAAGGGAAGAGTCGCAGTCACCCCAACACGACTGCACATTGAGATGAACCCGACGAGATTGCGCCAGCTATTCGGAGCCACCATCGTTGGGCATATATTGTAAAACCTCATCACCTCCTGTATCAACGGGTGAAGAGGGAATCAGAGACCTGCCCTCAAGCTCTCCTCGTAGAAGAAAACCCCCCGGCTTAGCTCGGTTGAAACCTGGTGCTTGATCCTAGGTGCCCATAAGGCTACATCCAGAGGAACTCTATAATGGCGATGGATCCTATCCAGATCGTCTGTTGACCCAATTGATGATTTTGATGATTAACAAAACTATTTGAGTATAACAATTGAAGGCTCTAATGATTTTGATTAAGTTTTTCAGATTATAAGTCAATTGAATGATCAAAATCAGGAGTTAAATCGTGTTCTGGATCGAATCTAATGTCTAGGTAAGATTGCAGACATTAGAGTCGACTCCAAGAATCACAGAGCTGACTCCAGAATCTGGCACGGAAGTTAGAGTCGACTCCGAGACTGTTAGAGCCGACTCTCACAGAAGAAACAGAACGTTGATTTTTCTGGCCCCGACTTAGAGTCGACTCCGGGTATGTTAGAGTCGACTCCAGAAAAGTTTCTTGTCGACCCCAGAAAAGTCAGAGATGACTCCATAAATAACGGATAAAAGTGTTTCGAGTTAGAGCCGACTCCAGAAAAGTTAGAGTTGACTCCAACCCACCTGGAACGAAAAATCAAATTGCCAGATCAGCTCTAACGGTAATATTTCTATTTTACCTTATTTCTAACGGATATATTTTGTTACAAGGTACACTCCAACGGATAGTTTTCTTCCAAAAATGGCTTGAAAGAAATCTATAAAAAGGGAAGACTATCATTCAAAAAAAGAGAAGAGAAGAGAAGAAGAGAGAAAATGGAAAAACAAAGAGGAAAATCAGAAATAGAGAAATCCCAATCCGAAAAGAGAGAGCCTGAATCTCAAGAGAAAAACCTTCTAGCTCAACTCCACTCCACTCCAAAAATCTCAAGAGGAATCCAAGGCATTCAAATCAAAGTTTTGGTGGATTTTCTAAATTGGAGAAAGAAAATCAGTTTCTTACTTTTCAACCCTTCTCAACTGCTTCAACTGTGAAGAATCGGAGCTGAGGCTTGATTCAATCCAGCAAGAAGAAGAAGAAAAGAAGAAAAGCTCAAAAGCCAACCAACTATAAATCAGGCTTTTCTAAACTTTGTTATTTTATTTGATTATTTGCTCATTGAGGAGCTGTGTATTGAAAAACTATATTTCCTTTGTTTGTGTCTAGTTCAATCTGGGGGATTGAACTAGTGGAGGTAGTCTTACCTCGGGACAAGCTTGGTATAGCTTGTGTTAGGATTTTGTGCTGGTGAACCTGGAAAACCGGCTAGGTTCGTTGTGATCCCGGGAAAACAACAAGTTTGAGTTGTGAGCTTGTAAAACAACTCAGCTGTAATCGAGGAAGATTATAGTGTGGACCCAAGTGAATCTTGGGAGTGGACGTAGGTGTTGGATACACCGACCACTATAAAATCCTTGTGTTTGCCGTGGTTCCATTGACTCTATCTCTATCTCTATTTTATTCACTGCTCTTTGTATTTACATTGCATTTGCTTTCATTCTTCTTAAGCAAACTATTTTAAAAGGTTTAAATTTTTAAAGAACCCAATTCACCCCCCCCCCCCCTCTTGGGTTGTCATTTGGGCCAACATCGTCTAAGGTTACCTCAGAAGCAATCGCCTGGACCACTCATATTGGCTGAATAGGGGGTAAGACACGAACAGACAAGCAAGAGCTCAGAGAGAAAGTGAAAAATCTCTGTGGCAGGGATAAAAGGGCATTGCAGAAGGAGCGCTGCCCCAGCCCTCTTTAAATAAGTGCTTCAGAAAGAAAGCCCTAGATACCAAAAACCCTGATATGGGCGCCAGAAATAAAGGAGTCCCGCCACGCGGAACTTCCGCTATCGCGACTTGATGGAAACGAGGCGTTTCCTCCTCGAGCTGTGACAAAAAATGATGACGAAACAGTGGCCCATCATTTACGAGGTTATCATTATCCGCCTTTTTGAATCCCCCAAATAAGATTGCTTCAGAATTCTACTCCCTATATTCGAACTTACACTTGGGACTAGGGAGTGGAGGGAATGTGATGAGGGGTAAATCGTCGTTGCATTATTGGCCGCTCATATTGGCGATTGGGTCACACCCAATCCAAACATCTTGCTAGCCAGCTGGCATAGCATCCTAGCAACGAAGCCAAGTCACCTCTGACAAAGTGGGGTCGCCCCGACAATCCGAACCATCCTTATACTTCGGATATCCGAGCCGAGCCATTCCTCGGTAACCCGAGCTATCCTCATACTTCGGCCATCCGAGCCGAGCCATTCCTCGGCAATCCGAGCTATCTTCATGCCTTGGCCATTCGAGCCGATCCATTCTATACCTTGAAAAAACAGGTTATTCCTCATTCAGGCCAAACCACGACATTCAAAATACCTCTACAGAATCCGGCGCAGGAGAGTTCAAATCCACTATAGTTGGATAAGATTCCAAATGGCAAATCATGCCCAAAAGTAGCCTATGACCTGTAAGAGTGGCCTAGGTCTGTGTGATCATTGAACCTCAAGGCATCAACCAGCTCTCCCAGCCGTCGATCCTCTAACTGACAAGATACGGACCCTACTGGCCTCATAACAAACTTGATTCGAATCCTAACAGTTTTCAGACCCATCCAGGGCACGTCCAAGGAATCAGGTGATCATCTATAAATACCACGGCACTCCAACCTCTTAGGTACGCACACAAACCCTAAGGCAATCTCTTACGCCTTCATTCACCCACTGAATCTCATACTCCATTAGAGCTCTCGCAAGGGCCTTGAGGAACATTTTTTATGTGAAGAGTCTTCTCCTCACATCTGCTTGCTGTAAATCTTCACTGACTTGGGCGTTGGAGGGTCCCTCGTAGAGGGCAACCCCCACAGCATTCTCTGCGTGCGGACTGTCTTGCAGGTTTCCTCCCGAGACGATGAGATCGGTGTCCAGATCAGGAGCCGGAAGCGCACCCAAGTCAGAGAACGGATTTGCACGGTAACAATATATTATGCTGCTAAAAAGTACATTACTCCCTCAAAAGGATATTATGCTGCTAAAAAGTACATTACTCCCTCAAAAGGAAATTATGAAAGCTCGTATAAACTAGAGGGTATAAGAATGATCCTAATAATAAATTTTCTGTTCTTAGTTTTTGGAATTTCATCAAGAAGTTAGAACCATTTTTACACCCTCAAAAGCAGCTTGCCTTTTATCCATTCGGATCTTGTTTCACCAATTTGCGACACAGTGAACCACGTATAGTGCTGCTTGCTATGCTTAGCCCAAATCAAACCAGTAATGATTTAAGTTGAATCGATTTATTGGCCATATATATTACAACATAAAAAAGAACACCGCACTCAATAAAAATTGAGATATGTATTTCCTGTTCCTACCAGTATTTAATATCAGAAACTTAATAATATATACACATTATGTTCAAATTAGTTTCATAAAAGCATGAAGAAGAACAGCATGCAAGCTACAAACTTAACTAAATACAATATAGTAGGGACGATGTAATAATTTCAGAATCGTACGTAGAACAGCTTACTTGGTTCTAGAACAAAAAGTTGAAGGTTTAACATTATAATTTAAATTTTTAAAATTAATAGTTTTTTAAATAATTTCTAAATTTTGAATTTAATAATTCAAACTTAAATTAAGTTTCAAAATATAAAATTTAAAAGTTTTAAAGAAAATTTCTAATATTTTTGTACAGATTCAAAAATAATTTTTTTAAAAATAAATTACAATGAAAATTCTAGCAATTTCTAGAAAAAGAAAATTGATCCTTAGCGGTTGAAAAATATTTTTGATCTTCGACAAAATACCTTTCCTAAAAATTGTTAGAAATTTAATATAAAAATTAAATTATAAAGAAATTAAAAATAAAAGAAGATAAGAATCATGCCTGGACCGAGGCATGGTAGACACTGCCTTAAGGATCAATTTTTATCCCTTCATAGGCGATATGTCTCTAAGATAAACAATCTGGTTTGATTCGAATCTTTGATCATAACCATGATCACATGGATGTACAATCCAATAATTCCTTCAAATACCCAGAATCGAACCTTGATCACAAGCATGATCATATAGAGGTACAATCTAATGACACCTTCAGATATCCAAGAAAAGATCAACAGTAATAATAAAAATACGGTGAGAGATTTTTAGACGCCATCTGCAAGACAATCACATGCATGCAGTCACCATGTTGGAACTTAATGTTGTTGCCAGCTCTAGTATGACTATTGGTCCAGGTTTGTGGTATAGCTTTCATATCTGTCAACATAAATCCATGGCTACCAATCCTTCTCCATCCTTACTCCTTAGCCACGCCAACTTTAATCAAACAGTTCATCGCCTAGCAGCCATGGGGCATCCTGTTCCCTCGCTTCTAAATCCTTCTACAAAACCCTGGACTTTGTTCCATGCTTCAAGTCCAAACTGATGCTCTTCCTTAAGAAAAGATTCGGCAAGGGGCCCAGTAGAACTGCTGGAAGGCATTTTTGCTGCCTAAATTTCATTCTTTATAGGAACAAAAAAGATTTCATGGAATGTTCATCTATGATATCTTGCTCTCAATTTTTGTCCTAATCATTAAAAGAAAAAAACTTAATGATTTTAATAAAATGATGGTTAAATGAATGCCACTGAAATATGAATGTCAACATAGATGTATGATAATACAATAGAAGATAGAATGAGAAATGGAGTCATTTATAAAATAGTAAAGATGGTACTAATTGAAAATAAATTAAGAGAATGATTAAACATTTGCAATATAGTTTTAGAGAGGCAATGTAAAAGAGTGATTTGATACATGTATAAAGGAAAAAAAAGAAGAGGTAGACAAGGAATTATATAGGAGGAAATCATAAAGAATGATTTAAATTTTTTGTGTTTTACTAAAAATATGACTTAAATCTCTATTAAAATAGGAAAAAAAATACATTTATGTAGCTTATCTCAATTAGTTAGAATTAAAGCTTTATTGTGTTGTTGTTATTATTGTTTATTAGGAATAATCATATTAGGAGTACATGAACTTATTTAAGATTTTCAATTAATTTTTTATTCTTTTTTTTTCTTTTTTTTGCAATTGAGTATCTTAACTTATGTAATTTTTTTAATCAAGTAAATTTTTGACGACTATCAGTGATGACTTAACGAATCACATGACAACTATCAACAATGGTTTGAGTATGTATGGGCCTTGTAACTTGACATGGGAGGGAATCACTTCCTCCATAATCCCCTTAGAGAAAGGGATGCCCTGCTCCGCCTTGGGCTGGGGTGGATGGGTCTGCTTGGCGGCGTCCAGCTCCTGACGCATTTCCTGGATCTGACGACGGATCTCCTCTTCGCCAGCTAGAGGAGGAGCTGGGCGAGGAGATCGCAGAGACGGCGTCGAATCATGGTGGGAGATCACCGGAGAGAGAGATCGGGCTCGTCGAGATCTGGGAGGATCTCTGTCGTGGCCGCCTCGCGGGGCTGGCTTGTCCCCTCTAGGTCGATGCGGGGGGTCCGCAGATTTGCGCAGACTGGAGGAGGAAGTCGTCGGTGAAGAAGGAACCGCTTCCTGGTGAAAGTGCGGAGCAGGAGGAGCCATAAGGCACTCCTGGACCAGGTGGGTCAGAGTCTGAACTTATTGGACCAGCGAGGCAAACTGGTCCTGGGTCACGGGATGGCGAGCGGTGACGGGGTTTCGATTGGTAGTGGTTGCGGTGCTACACTGCTCATCGGATCAGGCCTCTGGGAAGCGACCTGATCTTGGGCTTCCGAGGTTGCTCTCCTTCGGTTGGCCATTAGAGAGGTTCTGCTCCGGATTTAGATCCTTATCTCCTCTTTTCAAGTTTTAATGAGACTTGAGGCCCTTCCTCTAGCGCCAATCTGTTGCCGCCGGGATCCGTCCTCCGACTCGAGCGCGGTCGATCTCCAGGGAGAGGGGACGGACCTGCACAAAAAGTCCTCGCGTGAGAGGCATTGGGGGTGGCCCTCCGCGGAAGATCCTACGACGCTCAAGTCAGTGGAGAAGAAATCAGCGATCAACAAGATAATGGGGAGGTGGATCTCTCCGGGAGGCCTCTCCGGGGGCGGCCAATCGGAAGCTCTAGAAGGCAAGAGCACCGACGAGCTGCCGGCGTGAGGGCAGGAGAGTGAGAGCGCACGTATGAGTGTGCATCCAAGAGTGCATGCGTATGCGTACCTGAGGGAATTTGCCAGTCTGGTAGTTATAGGCTGTCGCCTATGTCTTGAGCGTCTTCTGGAAGGTTCAGAGGTTGTTAGGATACGGAGGTGGATAGAATCAGGCCGTTGTGGGGCCGTTGGAATCCGTATCCTGTTTGTTAGGGGATCGACGGCCAGGAGAGCTTCTTAATGACTGAGATCTGGCTGAGTAGGCCTGGGTGGTTATGATAGGTCCTAGGCCACGTTTTGACATGATTCCTTATCTAGGATGTCGTTATGGTGACCTGGGCTCTCCCGCGTTAGGTTCTGCGGAGGTGGGTATTGGATTGTGGATCATTTAACGTAGCCGGGCCATGGTGACTGGGGGGGGAACAAGCTACGGAAGCCCGGAAGGGTCGAGCTAAGGAAGCCCGGAAGGAGCCGAGCTACGGAAGCCCGGAAGGGCCGAGCTACGGAAGCCCGGAAGGGCCGAGCTATGGAGGCCCGGAAGGAGCCGAGCTAGGGAAGCCCGGAAGGGCCGAGCTAAGGAAGCCCGGAAGGGCCGAGCTATGGAGGCCCGGAAGGAGCCGAGCTAGGGAAGCCCGGAAGGGCCGAGCTAAGGAAGCCCGGAAGGGCCGGGCTATGGAAGCCCGGAAGGGCCGAGCTATGTAAGCCCGGAAGGGCCGAACCAAGGAAGCCCGGAAGGGGCCAAGCTGTGGAAGCCCGGACGAAGCCGAGCTACGGAAGCCCGGAAGGGCCGAGCTATGGAAGCCCGGATGAAGCCGAGCTACGGAAGCCCGGAGGGGCCGAGCTATGGAAGCCTGGACGAAGCCGAGCTACGGAAGCCCGGAAGGGCCGGGCTATGGAAGCCCGGAGGGCCGAGCTATGGAAGCCCGGACGAAGCCGAGCTACGGAAGCCCGGAGGGGCCGGGCTACGGAAGCCCGGACGAAGCCGAGCTACGGAAGCCCGGAAGGGCCGAGCTACGGAAGCCCAAAAGGGCGAAGGGAGGAGGTCGGCCTTAGCCGCCTTGCACGAATATTGATGCAATGATGATTTTACCCCCCAACACATGCCCTCCACTCCCTAGTTCGAAGCGTAGGTTTGGGCATAGGGAGTATAAGTCCAAGCGGCGCATTCCGGATGGGACGTTTTGGTTTGGACAGCCCGTGCAATGATGCCCTAATTAATGCATCAGGATCATCGTGCCTTCGGGGGTAAGGCTCCCTTAAAAGTGACGGTTGGGAATGCGCCATGTCGCGAATCCCGAACGATCGGGCGTTTGTCGAGGCGGTTCCGAACACCTCGGGTGGGACGCCCGTCTTCTCAAGGCGGCTTCTTAGTGGGGAAGTAAGGCGATAGACGTACTATATATATATATATATATATATATATATATATATATATATATATATATATATATATATATATATGTGCACGTTCGCAGCATTCTCTCATCTTATTTTTGAAAAGTTTGGCCGACGCTTCTTAATGGATGAAACCTTTATTTTCATTTAAGCGTTTTTCTTTGTACGGCCCTGTTGCCGCCCGGTTTTGCCTCAATCGCGAGCAACTTATGGTTCGCTGACGTTTTTTTGGTTATTTTTGTTTCGGGATTGAGGGAGTGCATTGGCTTAACCCAAGGTGGGGCGATTGCCTTGACTGGCGAACCGACAGGAGATCCGGTTCGGCTCATGTCTTAATTAAGGCTCAAGAAACAAAGCTGGATGGTTAAGACCGATTGGCAAAGTGGGTCGGCTTGGGCCGACAATCAAGATAGGTCGGCTAGGGCCGACAAGCAAGATAGATGGGCTAGGGCCGATGGGCAAAGATAGGTCGGCTGGGGCCGACGAGCAAAGATAGGTCGGCTAGGGCCGACAGGCAAAGATAGGTCGGCCGGGGCCGATAGGCAAGGTAGGTCGGCTAGGGCCGATCAACAAAGATAGGTCGGCTGGGGCCGACGAGCAAAGATAGGTCGGCTAGGGCCGACAGGCAAAGATAGGTCGGCCGGGGCCGACAGGCAAGGTAGGTCGGCTAGGGCCGATCAGCAAAATAGGTCGGCTAGGGTCGATCAGCAAAATAGGTCGGCTAGGGCCGACGGGTAAAGATAGGTCGGCTAGGGCCGACAAACAAGAATAGGTCGGCTAGGGCCGATGAGTAAGGTAGGTCTTCGCGCTTTTTTGCTATTCTGTCAGCGCCCTGCCATTTTGCAGGCGAATCGGTTTTTGTTTTACCAAAATCGGTGGTACGGTGCTGTGGAGAACGTAAAGCTGCACTTAAAGCTTTCCGGAAGGTGCTCTTTTCCCATGCAGGTCGTTTCATCGTGTTGCGCACGCAACCGCTTACCATTGGAGGACGTTATTTTCAAAGGACGATCTCCTGAACCTGCCAGTTTTCGAAGTGCTGGTGGATGATCCCCTGCATTTAATGACCATGATTCGGGATCAGGAGGAGATCTCCGTATACGTCACAGCTCAGGCGGTGGGCATGGCGCGCAGTAGGGCGCCGCATCTATCCTGAGAGGCCACATGGAGGTATGGCCCAGGTGTTTGAATCTCGGGGCTTATAGCTTTGGTGACTACTCCCGGCTCATCTTTGGCTTTATAAAAAAGGGAAGCGGGGTAGTGCTAAACCATCCCCGAAAGTTTCTTTTCCACTAGAGCTCTCATCATGCTCGTTTTTCTGTTGCTGCGAGTGGGAGGACTGAGCTTTTCTCTTGTAAGCTCTTTGCCTCCAGATAGTTGGGGCGACGAAGGAGCTTCTGAAGGACGGCTTGCCCTTAGGGGATGAGCCCCAGAGATCATATGGAGAGCGCACATAGAGGGTGCAGAGGTCACACAGAGAGCGCACATATACTCTTTCAGTGTGACCTTTGTGGTTCCCCTCCGGAGACGCATGGTAGGGAGTGCACGCGGGCTCTCCATGGCTTGCATGAACTTCTCCTCCTCCCCTGATTTGGATTTCTGGGCTCGCCTGCCTAGGGAATCTTTCACCACATGGGGAGGGGGTGAAAATGCGCCGCCCGCCGACACCTTGTCCTTGAGCCATGGCGAGGTGGGGGCGGTGCATACTCGATTTGGGAGAGCACTCCGCCGCCAGGGTTCGCTGGCTTCCTACCTGCTCGCCGGGGGGTCCCTCGATGGGATGGTCTGGGATGGCCATCCAGATATCTCGGTTGGGTCACCGAGATATCATTATTGACTGAAGCTGGTTGCAACTATTGGTCCATGTCGCCCGGCTATTATCAGCTCGAGCGGCTTATCTGGTTCGGTGGTTGGACGCCGGAGCATCACAGTTGCCTACGTCTGCTTTGGAGCAGTTGCCCGAGTTTTGTACTCGTCTTTATTTTATGCATTTCAATGTTCTTGTAATGCTTCTAAGGCATTTGTAACCGATCTCGACAGGCAATAAAGAGAGTTATGTTTTGTTTTTCAATCTCTATCTTTATGTGCCGAGTTGCTGTCATTGTTGTTCGTGGGGTACAAAGGCATCCCGCTTGTCCTTAGATGAGGATCCCACGTTGTTCGAACTAATCGAGGTTCGCGAGCAACAGTTCAGGATCATTCGGCGAGATACGTTCCTTACTTTGGTCCGAAGTTTGGTATTTTTGCGCTTCGTCCTTATTGGAGCTCGCATTATCGTGGGTCGGTTTGGCCGAAGTTCAGGGAATCTGTGCTTTTTCCCATAGTGGTTCAGGGAACTTGTTGCTCGGCCCAGCCGAGGTTCGGAGAGTTTTTGCTTGGCCCTGCCAGGTTCGAAGAATCTGTCACCCGGCCCAGCCGAGGTTCGGAGATTTTTGGCTTGGCCCTGCCAAGGTTCGGAGATTCTGTCACTCGGCCCAGCCGAGGTTTGGAGATTTGGGCTCAAGGGAGCGATTTAGTTGTCATTGTGAGCCATAGTGCTAGGTCTATGCGGCGCTTGGTGATGGGCGCCAGGTCGGTACGAGCAGTATATTGTCACGCTTTTTGATTGGTGATGCTACTCTTCCCGAAGGGACAGGTCATTGGCCGGATGCCGGACTTCTTCCTCGCTTCCCAAAAAGAGGCCAGCTTTAGGAGGCTTGGGGAAGCGCTGAGGGCATTTATTGCGAGGGCCGGCAGATCGGAAAATGTCTTGCTTGGGGGAATTCCCAAACAGTCTGCTCGCGCTTACTGATCTCGCTCGGGATGGGGCGCGACACTTTGGATTCTGCAGGCATTAAAATGACGACACGTGGCAAGCTCTTATGGGTCGGCGGCTATGGCGCGGCCGATTGAGATACCTGTCCAGCGAGTATAAATATGACCGAGGGGTATCGGTCTCAGCCATCCCTCGGTTTAAGTTCTGAAACAATGGCCTCTCAAGGGCGATCATCTAGTGAGTTGCGCACCTCACTCAACGACCTGCTTCACTCGGAGAGGAGGCGTACCTCCATCACTGTCGACGGACTGGGCCTGGCGTTGGCCCTCGCGAGTAATCAGCAGCTCGTGAGGGTCATAGAGGAGTACATGGACGTGACGACCAAGGAGGCGGAGGCCCTGCGCCGGGTGGTAAACCGGCAAAGGGAGGAGATTGCCTCTCTTAGTCAGCAGGTGGCCGACCTCACGGAGCGTTTGGAAGACCTGTTGGCTTCGGGGAGCGACTCCGAACTTTGATTCGGGGCCTCTGTCACTTTCGCTTCTTTTTATGTTTTTTCTGTCATTTTTGTAATCCCTTTTTCTTGATGAATGAAAAATGGATTTATTTTGAGTAATCCTCTTCTTTAAGAGTTTTGGCCTTGATCATGCTATCCTCGTAATAGTTAGGGTGTGGCCCCGTTGGTTTATGCGCTGATATAGACGCTTTGATCGACGGGTTATAGGGGCGTTACCCAAAGATTTTCAGCTGCAGAGGGGAATCCCCTGGCTCTGCTCGGGGCTTTTGGCCGATTACGCGGGGCTTAAGGGGCCCTTCCTTTTGTGTGTCAACGGTTTTTTCGCTCAGCGTGCTTCGTTTTAAACCGACGAAAATTTCGGGGGCTATTTGGAAGTCCCTCGGCCTTAATCGGGGCCTACGCACTTCGGCTTTCAGCCGGCGCCTTAACCTGAAGAAATTTTTACTCGGCCTTGCTGAGGTTCGGAGAATATTTCACTTGGCCCTGCCAAGGTTCGGAGAATTTGTTGCTCGGCCCAGCCGAGGTTCGGAGAATATTTTACTTGGCCGTGCCAAGGTTCGGAGAATTTGTTGCTCGGCCCAGCCGAGGTTCGGAGAATATTTTACTTGGCCGTGCCAAGGTTCGGAGAATTTGTTGCTCGGCCCAGCCGAGGTTTGGAGAATATTTTACTTGGCCCTGCCAAGGTTCGGAGAATTTGTTGCTCGGCCCAGCCGAGGTTCAGAGAATATTTTACTTGGCCCTACCAAGGTTTGGAGAATTCCTGTCCAGACAAGGAGCTCGGTCGTGCCGAGGATTGGTAAGCAGCATCTGTGTCTTTTTGCAATTTTTGGTGATGTAGTGCATAATGATTTGCATTGAGGAAAATGTGCCAATAGGAAGATATAATGAGGCATATGGAAATAAATTTGGAGAGGACGTACCCTATTGATAATATTTTTGGAGATTGTCCGAATTTCACATCCGGGGAATGGATTTCCCATCCAGATCTTGTAGCTTGTAGGTTCCCGGTCCGATGATCTCCGCTACTTGGTACGGGCCCTCCCAGTTTGTCGCCAGCTTTCCTTGTTCCAGCGGTTTGGAAACAGAGGCCTTTCGGAGGACAAGGTCGCCGGGCAGGAAGGCTTTCCCTTTGACTCTGGAGGCGTGATAACGGGCTACTCTTTGCTGATAAGCGGCCATTCTGATCTGGGCCTTCTCTCTGATCTCCTCTACCAGGTCGAGGTTGGTGCGGAGCTGCTCATTGCTGGTGTCTTCTGAGTAGCTTTCCACCCACAATGATGGGAGGCCTATTTCCACAGGGATGATGGCCTCTGTACCAAAAGCCATTCGGAATGGGGTTTCACCTATCGGGACTCTCAGGGTGGTGCGGTAGGCCCATAAGACATGGTGCAGCTCCTCCGCCCACCTGCCTTGGGCTCTGGAGAGGCGAGCTTTGATTCCCTGAAGGAGGGTCCTGTTGGTCACCTCGGCCGCTCCGTTGGCTTGTGGGTGCCCGACTGAAGTAAGGTGATGACGGATTCCATGTTCCTCACAGAACTGGCGGAATTTAGAGTTGTCAAACTGCTTGCCGTTGTCAGTGATTATGGTATGCGGGAGGCCGAATCGGCAGATGATAGACTTCCAAACAAAATCTCTGGCCCGTGCCTCGGTAATTTGTGTAACTGCTTCCGCCTCGACCCATTTGGTGAAGTAGTCGATGGCGACAAATAGAAATTTCCGCTGTCCTGTGGCAAGCGGGAATGGGCCGAGGATGTCCATCCCCCATTTGGCGAAGGGCCAAGCGGAGGATATGGAAATTAGCTCGGCGGAAGGGAGCCTTTGGATGCTCGAATGCCTCTGGCAGGGGTCGCAGGCTCGGACTAGGTCGTCTGCGTCTTTCTGCATGGTCGGCCAGTAGTAGCCTTGTCGTAGCATTTTGTGGCATAGGGATCGGCTTCCCAGATGGTTGCCGCAAATCCCTTCATGTACCTCGCGCAGAGCATAATCTGCTTCGGACGGGCGAAGGCACCTGAGCAGCGGCATAGAAAAAGATCGTTTGTAAAGCTGGTTGTTGATCAACACGTAGTGAGTGGCCTGCAGCTTCAGTTTTCTAGCCTCTCTCCGGTCTGACGGAAGGGATCCTTCTTTGAGGTATTTGAGGATAGGGTCGAACCAAGATGGTTCGGCCCAACTTGCATTATTCGGTTGGCTTCCGCAATGCTGGGCCTTTCCAGAGTCTTCAAGTGGAACTTTTGCTCGGCATCCATTGTTTCCGTGGTCGCCAATCGGGAGAGTAGGTCAGCATGGGCGTTCTCGGACCTGGGAATCTGAATAATTTCAAATTCAACAAAATGGGGAAGCAGGTTCCGTACCTCCTGGAGATATCGAATCATGTTCGGCTCTCGGGCCTCAAACTCTCCCCGTACATGGCCGGCTACCAGCTGAGAGTCGATGAAGGCACTGAGCTTCTCCACTTTTAAATTGCGGGCGATGCGGAGGCTGGCTAACAGGGCTTCGTACTCGGCTTCGTTGTTGGAGGCCGGGAAGGAGAATCGGACGCCATATTCGAAGGTTATCCCCTCCGGACTGGTAAGAACCAGACCCGCACCGGAGCGATGGGCATTAGATGACCCGTTGGCATGGAGGAGCCACCGGGCTCTAGCTTTTGGTTCTTCGGGGGAGTCTGGGGTAGAACCGTCCTCCGGGATGGTACACTCGAGGAGGAAGTCGGCTAGCACCTGGGCCTTGATGGCTGGGCGAGGCTGGAAATGTATGTCATGCTCACTTAGTTCGACGGCCCATTTGGTCATTCTCCCCGATGTCTCGGGACGGTGGATCACCGCCTTGATGGGTTTGTCGGTCAGGACCGTCACGGAATGTGCTTGGAAGTATGGCCGCAGCTTTCGAACTGAGGTAATTAAGGCTAGCACCATCTTTTCAATTCTGTGTACCTTGTCTCCGCATCGCGGAGTAGCCTGCTGACATAGTAGATCGGCTTTTGGACTTTGCTTTCTTCTTTGATCAGCACCGAGCAAACCGCACCCTCCGAAACAGCCAGGTACAAGAATAAGGTCTCCCCTGGGGACGGACTACTGAGGAGCGGGGGCAAGCCAAGGTACTTCTTGAGGTCTTGAAACGACCTTTGGCATTCGGGGGTCCACTGGAAGTTTTTGGCCGATCGGAGAGTTTTGAAGAAGGGGAGGCATCTCTCGGCCGACCGCGCCACAAAGCGGTTGAGGGCCGCTATCCTCCCGGTTAGGCACTGGACCTCCTTGACAGATGCCGGAGGCACCATTTGTTGGAGAGCTTGAATCTTCTGGGGGTTGGCTTCGATACCTCGCTGGGAGACCATGAAGCCGAAAAACTTCCCGGAGTTAACGCCGAAGGCGCACTTGGTCGGGTTGAGTCTCATCCCGTACTTGCGCAGCGTGGCAAAGCTCTCTGTGAGGTCCTCCACATGCGTGATGCCTCCTTGCTCTTGACCAGCATGTCGTCCACGTACACCTCCATATTCCGGTCGATCTGCTTCTTGAACACTTTATTGACCAGCCTTTGGTAGGTCGCACCTGCATTTTTAAGACCAAAAGGCATAACGCAGTAACAGTAAGTACCTCGGTCGGTTATGAAGGCGGTCTTCTCTTCATCCTCAGGGGCCATTCGGATCTGATTGTAGCCTGAATAGGCGTCCATGAATGACAGCATCTGGTGGCCTGAGGTGGCGTCCACGAGCTGGTCAATCCGAGGGAGGGGGAAGCTGTCCTTCGGGCAGGCTTTGTTGAGGTCGGTGAAGTCGATGCAGATTCTCCACTTGCCGTTCGACTTTTCTACCATGACGACATTTGACAGCCAGCTCGGGTAATTTACCTCTCGGACGAAATTGGCCTTGATGAGTTTGTCTACCTCTTCCTCGATGGCCTTTTGTCGCTCTGGGGCGAAGCTCCTCTTCTTCTGCTTAACCGGCCTGTGCATCTCGTCACATTGAGATGATGGACGAGGACCTCAGGGCTGATCCCTGGCATGTCGGAGGCAGACCAGGCGAAGATGTTAGCATTACTTCGGAGGAAACCGATCAATCTGTGTCGAGGCTCTCCTTTGAGCAGTGACCCGATTTTGATGGTTCGGTCCGGTCAAGCTTCATCCAGCAGTACCTCCTCCAATTCCTCCGCCGGTTCTCCCCTTTGTTCGGCGAAGTCCTCGCGAGCATCTAGCCCATCAACCTCCGGCATTCTAGACTGAAGGCTTGTAACAAAGCACTGCCGAGCCATGGCCTGACTTCCTCGAACAACTCCAACTCCTCGCTCGGTGGGAAACTTCATGGATAGGTGTGGGATGGAGACAACTGCCTTGAGGGACATCAGAACGGGCCTGCCGAATATTGCATTGTAGGGGGATCTGAGGTCGGTTACTAGGAAATCTGTCTGGACAATGGCTACAAGGGGCCAGGTTCCCGCACGGACTGTCAGGGTGACGACTCCTTCTGGGACGATAACGTCGCCAGTGAATCCCATCAGGGTGGAATCCACGGCTCGCAGGTTTTCCATGAGTAATTTCATCCTGGCAAACATACCGAGGTACAAAATATTTATCGAACTTCCACTATCAACTAGGATTCGGCTTACATCATAGTTATTCAAGTTAAGGGATACAACTAGTGCATCATCATGGGGGAGCTGTATCCCTAGGAGGTCATCATCGGAGAAGGAGAGTTCGCCCGTCCGTGCCTTCTTTGGCACTGATCCATCACTGTCGCCTCTGGGGCTCGATCCGCCGGCCTCTTCAATCATATTAATACGGCCGATCATGGGCAGATTCAGGGGGGAGGAGGTTGTTGAAGTTCGGGCTGGCGGTCACCTCCTTGTTGTTTTGGCTCGGGTGCCCTCCTGAACTGATTCAGTTATCCCCGCTGGATCAGTCTCTCGATTTCGTTTTTCAGCTGCCAGCATTCTTCAGTGTCGTGACCGTGCTCCCTATGTAGCGGCAATACTTGGTAGGATCTCTTCGGGTTGGGTTCCCTCGGAGAGGTATTGGCCGGGGGAGCTGGCGCTCTATCTATGAGGATTTGCGCCGGGGCACGGTCAACGGAGTGTAGTGGTCGAATCGCCTGGGAGGACTCCGGGAGCGATTCCTTGGCGGCAGCGGAGGGACTCTCTGGCGGCGAGGCGGACTTGGTCGTCGGGCGGGACGGTGCCTGTCGGGAACTTTGGGCTCCCTCTTCTTTGCCTGCTCAGCGCGGGCAACTCTCCGCGATTCTCGACCCTGGCATACTTGTCCGCCAGAGCCATCATCTCCGAGAGGCAGGGGGGATAACTGACTTCCATAGCCAGATAGAAGTCGCTCTCCTTCGAGACTCCCCCCACCAAAACAGACATGGCCACCTCATGATTAAGGTGGTCCACTTCCAACATGGCCTTATTGAAACGGCCAAGGTAATTCCTCAAGGACTCCCCCTCTCTCTGCTTAACCTCGGAGAGGGAGTCAGACCTTCGTCGGTGGCGGCGACTACTGACGAACAAGCCAATAAAAAGGTGGCTCAGCTCGTTGAATGAATCAATAGAACCTGGCTTCAAAGCATTGAACCAGGTTCGGATGGATCCTCTGAGGGTGGAGGGGAAGGCGCGATAGAGGACCGCATCAGATGCTCCGTGGAACATCATTATTGACCGGAAGCTGCTAAGATGATCGTCCGGATCAGACGAGCCGTGATAGGGTTCGACGCCGGTAACTTGACATGGGAAGGAATCACTTCCTCCATGATCCTCTTAGAGAAAGGGATGCCCTGCTCTGCCTTGGGCTGGGGCGGACGGGCCTGCTTGGCGGCGTCCAGCTCTTGATGCATTTCCTGGATCTGACGACGGATATCCTCTTCGCCAGCCAGAGGAGGAGCCGGGCGTGAGAATCGCAAGGATGGTGTTGAGTCATGGTGAGATGTCACCGGGGAGAGGGATCGGGCTCGCCGAGATCTGGGAGGATCTCTATCATAACCGCCTCGTGGGACTGGTTTGTCCCCTCTGGGCCGATGTGGGGATCCGCGGACTCGTGCGGATCAGAGGAGGAGGCTGCCGGCGAAGAAGGAATCGCNATTAAAAAGGTTAATGTCAGTTTCATGGCAGATCTAAGATATCTTAGGGGTTGTCTGCTTGTTAGTTTAATTAGAAACATATTTATACAGAACCGAAATGAATTTGATGGACAAATCTCATTTGTCAGCTTCTTTTTTTTCTGGTTCCATCATCAAGCAAGGAATGCTTCAAGTCATTATACTGTGTTATGAAAATCTCAACCTCAGAAGTGAAAATTCTGACCATCGAATCATTTTCATCTTCTAAATGCCTCAGTTCATTTAGTTCCTTCGTTGATTTCTCTGCATCTTCCCCTATAGAGACAACTTTTATGTTAATGATGCCTATTGCCGCCGGGATCCGTCCTCCGACGGGCGCGATCGATCTCCAAGGAGAGGGGGCGGACCTGCACAAAAAGTCCTCGTGCGAGAGGCGTTGGGGTGGCCCTCCGCGGAAGACCCTCCGACGCTCAGTCAGTGGAGAAGAAATCGGCGATCAACCAGATAATGGGGAGGTGGATCTCTCCGGGAGGCCTCTCCGGAGGCGGCCAATCGGGAGCTCTGGAAGGCAAGAGCGCCGACAAGCTGCCGGCCTGAGGGCAGGAGAGCGAGGGCGCACGTATGAGTGTGCGTCCAAGAGTGCGTGCGTATGCGTAGGTGTACCTGAGGGAATCTGCCAGTATGGTATTTATAGGCTGTCACCTGTGTCTTGAGCGCCTTCTGAAGTTCAGAGGTTGTTGGGTACGGAGGTGGATAGAATCAGGCCATGTAGGGCCGTTGGGATCCATATCCTGTTTGTTAGGGGATCGGACGCCAGGAGAGCTTCTTGATGACTGAATCTGGCTGAGGCTGCCCTGGGGAGTTATAGGTTCTTGGCACGTTTCGACATGATTCCTTGTCTAGGATGTCGTTATGGTGAAACTGGGCTCTCCCAGCGTCAGGTTCCGCGGAGGTGAGTATTGGATTGGGATCATTTGACATAGCCGGGGCCATGGTGACTCGGGGGAAACGAGCTGTGAGAGCCCGGGAAAGGGCCGAGCTATGGAAGCCCGGAAGAGCCGAGCTACGGGAGCCCGGAAGGAGCCGCTATGGAAGTCCGAAAGGGCCGAGATACGGGAGCCCGGAAGGGCCGCTATGGGAGCCCGAAGGGCGAGCTACGGGAGCCCGGAAAGGGCGAGCTACGGGAGCCCGGAAGGAGCCGAGTACGGAAGCCCGGAAGGGCCGAGCTACGGAAGCCCGGAAGGGCCGAGCTACGGAAGCCCTGAAGGAGCCGAGCTCGGAAGCCCGGAAGGGGCCGAGCTACGGGAGCCCGGAAGGGCCGAGCTATGGGAGCCCGGAAGGGCCGAGCTATGGAAGCCCGGAAGGGCGAAGGGAGGAGGTTGGCCTTAGCCGCCTCGCACGGATATGATGCAATGACGATTTTTACCTCCCAACATCAGCTAACGACCTGCTATCGGAGGGGGCCCTCTTCGCAGCAGGGCTCAGCCCCCTGGACCCGCAAGGTGAATCCTTCTTTTGTCCCTTTCTCGCTGCGCGTTTTCTCGATGAATGTGCTTGGATCTGATCGCGCGTTTTCATTCTTTCAGCCAAGGGTCGGCTTTGTCGAGCCTCTCCAAGAGGAAGAGAGGAAATCCCAGGGGAGGCAGTGGCGCGGATAGCGGGAGGCCGAGAAAAGGGCCCATACCTCCGCAAGAAGCCCGCCGGACACCGGAGCGGTTGCGACAGGAGCGCCGGGGCGAAGGAGGGTTTGGGGGGAGAAGCCACGATCCCTTGTCCTCCCGTGTTAGAGATATCGGATAGCTCAACGAGGCTCTGTTGGTCCGTCCGACCGCGTTCCCTATGAAGAGGAACCAACAACGGATCTGACGAAGGCGGTCATTTTTGTGGGCCTTCCGTCCCCGCGGGATCACCACCGGCTCCAGCAAGAGGGGGAAGGGACGCTGCAGCCAAGGAGGTCAGGGGGAGCTCCCTCTAGTCTCTCCGTAGGGGAGTCCGGTAGTAGTGAAGCCGGGTCGCTCGCGGTAGTTCAGGAGGCGGGCCGGATAGAGGCTTCAGTGGAGTCTGCAGAGGAGGCGCAAGTGGTAGGACGGCCGAGACCCCGGGGGGCCCTGTGGCGGAGACACAGATGGTGGTAACCGGAAAAGGTGCGTCGGAGGGGACGCAGCAAGGTGGGAGTCCCGCATTGGGAGCTCCCTCGAAAAAGATTTTGGGGAGGCTGGCGCTTGGGCTAGCCGAATTATCCGAGAAGTCCAAGCTAGGGCTTTGATAGGGAGGCTGGGAAGTTGGGGGCCTCTCAGACGGAGGTCGCCCAGGTCGGTCCCTCAGGCGGGGACGGTCAGCCCTGCAGTTCGAGCGCTGGTGTTGAGGAGGCGTTCGCAGCCATGATGAGGTTGGCCTTGTACCCAGGTGCCAACCCTTCGTCGGATAAGTTTGCAGATTTGGAACTGGTTGATGCCGCGTTCGGCAGCAGGGAGTGGCCGAAAGTATCCACCTTCTCCCCGATATCGACAATTCGACCCTCATGAGGATGACTCGGCCTATGCCTCGCGGGTAAGTTATTTCTTTTGTGCGGTAGATGTTTCCTGAGTGACCCCATCGTGGGTTTTTTTATTCATCTTTTTGGTCACCCCCAACGCCTCTCGCGCGAGGACTTTTGTGCAGGTCCGCCCCTCTCCCTGGAGATCGACCGCGCCCGAGTCGGAGGACGGATCCCGGCGGCAACAATGCCTTTTCTAGATTTATGCTAGTGATATTCTTTCTAGTATGCGTTTATTCTTAAAATTTGACTCTAATTTTGTATGCTGTAGAGCTCAACTGCTTGAGTGTGTACAATAAGAAATTACATGGGGGAAAGAAAAAGACAACCCCAATTATTTGTGTTTTTCATCTGCCCTGCCAAAGTCATCAGAATAGAATACGTTCAAAGAGCTGTACAAGCCAGAAAAAAAAAAAAAAAAGAAAGACCATGAATTGGTACCGGTCTTCAACATGAATTAAAAGTCCGACTTCAATGAAATCAGCGAGTACACGTTTAACAGGTTGCTCAAGGTCATCTCAGATCTTTTAGTTCTTGTCCTAAAATAGAAGACCATGCAAGTGCAGGTCTTAGTTAAGTTTTATAGGTACTGGCATTAAGCACATAACATGCACATGATGGGAATATGTATTGCTGTCTGTCTGTATTAGGCTTCAGCCAGTTGAATGAACTTTTTCCTTTTGAGATTTTCTTTCTTGCTCTAGGCTGACCCTTTGTAATCCATTTTTCAAATGCATCATAAACTTCTCTTATATGCTGAACGAGGGTCATGGATGAAATAATATATGCATAACTGAGTTCCTGAGATTAATAAAAGAAAGGGAATCTGGATAAATTTGGAGAAGGTTGATTGAGATTTCTTAAACGCTTTTTGAAAACCATTTTCTAATTTCTAAAATGGATTTCAGATTTCTTATCAATTACTTGCTGTGGTTAGTTTGTACAATCTATTCCATGGTCCAGGTTAAAGTGTATTAACTTGAGATGGTCAAATGTCATCTCAAAGTTTGATGTAACCAGCACCTTATATTAGCATGCACAGTGATGAGATCATCCCTAATAAACAGTGGTAAAATTCATCAAGAAATTAAAATAAGTATCAGTTCTCAAATTAAAATAAGTATTAGTTCACAGGAGCTCTCGCCACAAATAATCCTATAAACATGTCTCGGAAATAATGAGCCATCCAATTCATTAAAATAATGATTGAATTCATCAACTGCATCTGAGGTGAGTAGACTTACGCGTGATGCTGCAGATGTTGTTCATGATACACGTGTTCGCAGACTTGAGCATGTGATTGAGGAGATACAACGGTCGAGTACCGCAGCGATTGAGAAGATACAACGGTCGAGTGCCGCAGCGATGAAGGGATGCAGCGATCGAGTGCCACAGCGATGGAGGAGATGCAACAGAGGAGTGCATCCGAGAGAGCAGTCGAGAGAGCAGCCGACATAGCATTGATGGATTCCATAAGAGAACATATTGAGCGGCTTACATCTCTCGTACAAACGATTGTTCCATATCAGGTAAATACATATATTATTAAATATATTTTATATTAAATTAATTATTTATCTAATATTCATTGATAGTTTTGCAAATTAAATATTTTTAATTTTTCTTATAGGCTTCTGAAGCATCAGATCCTCGCAGACAGGGTGACGACCCTCCTGCAGATCATTGACCGTGGCTTTTTTTATTTTATATCTTTCATTTCATGTATCTTTAAATTTTTTAAAACTTTAAATTGTAACACTCTCTTGATGTAATGAAATTTATATTTGAAATTTTATATTTAAAATTTTAATTTGAATGTGAAGAATGTGTGCAATGTAATTTTTTTTGTTATGATTGCATTGCATATAACATGTTTAATATAAATTTTATCTTAATTGCATAGGTTTAAATATAATAGGTTTAATATAATTTTTTTAAACTTTTCTGTTCTTTATTTAAATATAACTAGCAGCATGTTCCGACGCTTTAAAGCGTCGGGACAATTTGCTCATGTCGACACTTTAAAGCGTCGGCATGATCTCATCTGATTTAAAGCGTATTTAAGCGTCGGAATATGGCGAGGCTTAACTTGTCGATGCTTTAAAGCGTCGGTTAGATCAGAGGAATATTTTCGATGCTTTAAAGCATCGACAAATGACATTTAGCGTCGAAAAATCAGGAATTTATTGTAGTGACACACCCCAGCACCATGATTGTTTAAAATTATACATATGGTTTTAAAAAGGCTAGTGGGCCAACTATATTTTCAGTGGGGAAAGGTTTTCAAAAAGAAATATCGGTAGGTAGATTTAAAGAGCATGCATTGAGTTTTTAAAAATGGCCAATGGGCTATGTATATATATATTTCGATGGGAATAATTTTATATGAGAGAACGATAGGCCAAGTGTAGATTCCAGTGGGATAAGAGAAGTTGAGAAAAAGAAAAGCTGGGCTGTATAAAGAGATTTTGTGGTTTATAAAGAAATACATCATTCATGGATTTTCATATAAATGAGTTATTTTCGATAGAAGAAGTTATTTATAGAGTATTTCAATACTGGTATATTATTTGAAGATAAGCTATATTTACGTTATCTAATATCATGTTAAAATATACTTTGGTTTATACATGCTATATTGTATCAACATAATGTTAAAAATATGATTATTATGGTTTTTTATTTTTTTATAGTTAGATGGTTATCCAGTCACTGAGACTTCGGTCTCATCCCTCTATGGTTGATGCTTTTCTTGCAGATTAGTGAGCAAGATAGTAGGATTAAAATGGTTGGCCTTAGCTTTAATCCCAGTCTGAGAATTGGTAATTGTACATCAAGAATATTGTTAGATTGAAAAAATTTAGTGTGGATGTTAAAAGGGTAGACATAGTCTTATTTGTATATGAAAATGAGAGTTATGCATGTATTTGTGTATGTGTGTTTATACAGTTGTTACTATGTCTTGTATTATGGACCCTTATGAAATGAGATAAAGTTTTCTATTTTGGAGAAAATTATGAGTATAATCTATGTATTAGTGTGACTCGTGTGTCGATTGTGAATGTGATCTTATAAACTGCTTGAGGATGTTACGAAAAAAATATATATATGAGCAAAGACACATGATGGTGTGAGATGATATTATGAAAAGTTTTTATCAGGATAGATTGTTGAGCATGTAATTTATGGCAATTAGATAGAGTTCACTAATACTTTATGGTGCACAACATAAAGGCTAGTAGAACTCTATCTAATTTTCATAGGTTACCAGATTATGTCAAGTTATCCTGAAGAGAGAGAGGAGAGCTGACAAGATATGATCTACTACCTTTAAAATACTTAAAAATAAAAAAAAACTATATATTTTGTAAAGCCATAGCTCATATAGTGGGTAATTAAAAAATATATCTATATTACCTAAATTGTTCTCTTTTTTTCACCACTTGATGCAAGGGCTAAGGATCTCTAAATCACATGGTTTTTTATTTTTAAGTATTATATATAATAGATTATATCTAATAGCTTAGATCATTAATGTAAAACTTCCTTTGTCCAATCTAGAGTTGAACAGATCTAAGTAAAGATCCATTCAAATTTAGTCAAGTCAAGCTCTCTCATACTCTCTTTGCACACGGGCATATATTTATAAGTCTACTATGTGTATTAAAAGCATATATTCATATAAATGTTAAAATATAAATATTTTGTATTAATTAATAAAGTTTACTAAAGTTGTTGTTGATGCTTTTTTCTAGTCTTCACACTATGGATGAGATTTCTACTTTGCAAGCATGGTAAAATACCTTCTTAGTTAAATGACCACCTTTCTGCACCTAAAGAAAGGAGTGGGTCCTAGAGTTCTTTGGAGAAAATCATCTGATGCTCAAATTAATGGTAGGTGGATAAAGGAGAGAAATCTAGGGCCTTTAAAGGAGATATCAGGACTTAAGCTAAGAGAGGGGAGAGAGAGAAGATAATAACTTTATTTACCTACGAGTCTTAAGTTGCTTTATAGATGTCTGAAGAAATTTTATCTTAAGTCAAACTCTTGTGAAGAACACTATAATTGAATCTTGATCTAGAAGGAGATTATATCTTACAAGAATAAGTTAACCATATTCCTCAGAGGACTAGGCTTGCTTTAGGAGTCCTAACCAGAGTTTGATAAAGTGACCATTATGAGGAGGAGTTTTAACCTTGATTAGAGACCCCTTTTTATCACATTAAAGTCTAACTCTACTATGCATTGTTTTAGAATTTATCCACCGGATTATTCCACATCATTTGCTCCCTACTTTCGAGAGTGAATTTAATTTTATGCTTAAGTCATGAAATGACTTAAGCTTTTGTTAAGGTGATTTGTGTTAAGCTTATGAACCCTCTTTTGTATGTTTAAACTATTGAACAACTCATCTTTAGATTTATAACTCAGTTGTTGAAATCGATCGGTGCCCACTCGGTTTATACCGAGCTAAAAGAGCTTGTGCCTACCTCACTTTGATTATAAGCTGAACCGAGTTGGACTAGGCTAGACAGCCAGTCTCTAATGTTCATCCAATCCTAATTTGGTTAATTTGCTTAAAATTTTTAGAAACAAAACTCAGTGATTATCATGAATATTAATAATTTATCATTCATTTTTGGGGCATTTAATGACCATTGTTAATTGTATAATACCACTAAATTAGACATAATAATAAGTTACCTTAGAATTCACATTGCTACTTCATTGCTTTGGAGGATGAGTAAAGCATTTAATGGAGTGCCTCATCATTAATGGCCACCCCACACCCATCGCATGGCAGCTTAACAAAGAGTAGTGTAGGTACAAATGTTCTCACCTAGTTGATGCTCCTTGTTCTACTCGATTTGGTTCCTCAGCTTTATAGGTTAGTCTCCTAAGCTATTCTTCTTTCCTTTTTTCCTTTTCTGCTTGGTAGGTAGGGGTAGCATTTTAGGTTGATCAGTTTGTATTTTGATTTGATCATGTCTTCTCCTTCAGCCAAGTCCTCACTCTTACCTTCCTCAACTCTGAGCCTAGCAGCTCTTCGGGCCAAGTAGCTTTCTATTTTGACCCCTAAGGACATGATTTGCGTTAGGCCAACATACTTCTTGCCCAAGGAATTCCTCCTCATTACCCTGGGTGAATTGGACTGAGGTTCTAATTCCTCAAAGTAAGAGGATACTATGAAAACTAGCCTCAACTACCTACCAATTCTTTCATTGGTGAGCTCTTAGGTTTATATAACATTGCATTGACCCAACTTCTACCTAACACAGAGAATTGTGGTTGGCTTCCTATCTAGAGTGTCCTCAAAAGACATCCTTATTTCTAGTACTCTATTAAGACAATTCCTCATCCCTAAGGAGCATCCCATCGAAGTTGGGTGATGGTACTTCTTTGCCCAGTAAAGATAAAAAATCTTAGTCAGAGGTCCTTCTTCCATTTACAAATAGAAAAATAAATTTTTATTCATCTCTTCAACCAACAAGACTTGGTTGTTCAAGGTAAGATGGCAGCAACCAAACCTTCTTCTAAATCTAGCACCCTTACTTTCCTTAGAAAAGGTGGCTATTGAATGCTTAGAAAAGAATCCTTACCTAAACAAACTCAATGTCCTCCTATTTGAGGAGGCACTAATCTGGGCATTAAAGGCCGTTTAGCTTGTCCTTTTTGTCACAAAGACACATGCTCTTATTATTTGAAGTTTGGATGCAAAAATTGTTGCATGAGCTATTGCCATTTCTTAGATCCTAATCATAGATTTCATTTAAAGATAGATATGAATGGTGAAATTGAATTATGTAGTGCTCCTATACCATAATTAGGATTCGATGCGATGCAATGATTACAAGGTCTAGAGATCACATTTAGTAAACGCAGTCATCATAATACTGAAAAAAGAAGTAAAAAGATGATAATGGGAAGAAAATAAGTATTTTTTTCTCATTACCTTATTGGGAGACACTTTTATTGTGTCACAATTTGGATGTTATACATATTGAAAATAATGTTTTGATAAATTAGTTAGCACATCTCTTTATTTTGATGAAAGATCTACTGATAATTTAAATGCTTATCTAGACATACAAGAAAATAACTACACCAAAAGCCTAGTGAAGATGGTAAAGAAAAAGTATGTCTACTACTTGCATGTTTCACAATGACTTTAGAAAAAAAAAAGGTATTATTTTGCAAAGTTTTGAAAGGATAAAAGTTCCTAATGGATATGCATCCAATATCTCATGATATGTACATCTTAAAGAATGAAATATATTAAGTCTTATGAGACATGATTATAATATTCTTATGCAATGATTACAAGGTCTAGAGATCACATTTAGTAAATGCAGTCATCATAATACTGAAAACAGAAGTAAAAGAGATGATAATGGGAAGAAGATAAGTATTTTTTTCTCATTACCTTATTGGGAGACACTTTTATTGTGTCACAATTTGGATGTTATACATATTGAAAATAATGTTTTGATAAATTAGTTAGCACATCTCTTTATTTTGATGAAAGATCTACTGATAATTTAAATGCTTGTCTAGACATACAAGAAAATAACTACACCAAAAGCCTAGTGAAGATGGTAAAGAAAAAATATGTCTACTACTTGCATGTTTCACAATGACTTTAGAAAAAAAAAAAAAAAAGGTAGTATTTTGCAAAGTTTTGAAAGGATAAAAGTTCCTAATGGATATGCATCCAATATCTCATGATATGTACATCTTAAAGAATGAAATATATTAAGTCTTAAGAGACATGATTATAATATTCTTATGCAGCAGCTACTTCCTCTAGCTACAAAATGATCGTTCATTACCTACAAGCATCAACTCCATATTGATTCAATTATGTAACTTCTTTGGAGAACTTTGTTCTAAAGTAGTTTGAATATAGGACATATAGCAATTGGAGTCTTGTATTGCTATCATACTTTGTAATTTAGAGAGAATATTTCCACTAGCTTTTTTTGATGTTATGATTCATTTACCTATACATCTAGCAAATGAGGTTAGAATTGCTAGACTGGTATACTACTATTAGATGTATCCAATTGAGAGGCATGTCATAATTAAATCAAACTATATATTATTTATTTCTACTTATTTTATTACTTCATATCTTAGTTTGTGCTTATAAGTACCTTGGTAAATTAAAATCTTATGTGCATAATTGAAGTTGACCAAAGGCTCAATGGCAAAAGGCTACATAGCAGACGAACATGTTACATTCTATTCAAGATATTTGCATGGCACTGAGATGAGGTCTAATAGGCATGTAAGAAATGATAATATTGATATTAATTGGTCACAAGCAAGCATGTCTTTCTTCTCACAAATTGGTTGTGCCATACGAAAGGCTGAGCCTTCTATATTGGATCTTAAGACTATGGCACAGGCACATCACCATGTTTTATTAACTCTAATCTTGTTGGGCCATATCTAGTGCAAGACATCTCTTCTTCAGTTATTGTAATGAGTATAAATATAGATTTTCTTTAAAGCTTATGTATCACTATTTGTCTATGCAGGAGGCACCTTGCAATAATTAAGATGCAAAATCCAAATGCATGAAGAAATAATATAGAACGTATTCATAATAATACTTTATTAATAGTTTGCCTCTCAGATAAGAGTTGGCCATGATAACTATGGATTTGGTTCAATGATATTTGTTTATTAATATAGTTTTTATTAGAACATGGTAGATAATGACATTCCTAACTACCATATAGGTTGAATAGCTAATTGATTTGGGCATGGAAGATATAACATAAGTTCCATGGCTAGCTTGTAGACCTCAAGATGTGGCAAAAGATTGTCAAGATTCATCATCAATGGATTTAAATTTCACGCAAAAGACCTTGACAGAAATAAGAGAACTCATAATAGTGGCATTGTTATGATTGCAAAACCCTTAAGCTTCTCTAGTGCAAAGAACAAAAATCAAATTGTAGAAGATGTGACCTGTTATGGTGTTATATAATCAAGTTGGATTATTTTGGCTTCTCTAAGATTGTGTTAGTTAGATGTGATTGGGTTGATGTGAGGTCTCAAGCTAGGTAGAGGAATCAAGCAAAGATGAATTTGGTTTATGCTTATAAACTTTAAATGATTGCAAAGTACTGGGCAAAATTTATCTAATGAACCATTTATATTGGCATCTCAAGGAAAGCAGGTATTTTATATCGAGGTTCCTACAAATAAAGAATTGGATGTTGTAATCAAGACAAAGCCACGGGACATCTTTGATATGAATGAAGAAGGGACTGTCAATGACATGGAAACATACTTAGAAGTGGACCCAGAAAATTTCATGGTAAGCAAAGAAATTTAGCTATTGGTTTTGATGATTTAAGTCACCCAAGAATGAGTGTCCCTTATACAACATCAATGAAGCAACCATATTAAAATATCTAGGTAGTACCGTTCAATGACGAAGAAAATTATGCAATGGATTATAATTATGAAGAGTAGTCTATATACAATTTGTAATTATTTTGATGACGCCAAGCCACCTTCCTCAAACGTCGGGGAAGACGGACGTCCTTCACCTTGGAGTCCTGCAAGAAAAGACCCCGGAGACCGGTGGCGCCGGTGGGGACCCTCCGACGATCAAGTCAGTCGCTTGGGCTCAGACAAAGAACCGCTCCAGCGAAGAGGAGCTGAGGCGGTTAGGATTTTTGCTGGGAGGAAGAAAGCTCAGAAAAACCAGAGTTCAGATCCCACTTACAGCGTGAGCATGTGTCTTTTATACCTGTCCGAATACCCCAACTTGCGGCTTTGGAAGATCTCCATCGTACCATGGCTGCGTGTGGTACCATACGTGTCCGGCAGCTGTGTAGGCGTCCAGTGCATGTCGCTGGTTGATATGACTGGGCACCCTTGCTAGAGGTAGTGAGTCGTACGCCGTAGCGAGGCATGGCGATGCACAGGGACATGCAACGCGCCAAACACCGTTATGAGGCATGACCTTCCGTAACGGGGCATAATCACGGGAGTACCGAATGGTACGCCATGGCAGGGCATGGTCATGCACAGGGGCATGCAACGCGCCAAACGTCATTATGAGGCATGGCCCTCCGTAACGGGGCACAATCACGGGAGTACCGAATGGTACGCCGTGGCAAGGCATGGTCATGCGCTGAAAATCATGTGTGAGCACCGTGCAACCTGATAGTTGTTGTTTTCCTTGGCAGTCGAGTCGCATGCTAATCACTGGTGACCCCACCCCCCGACCCCGAGGGGGTGCCGGGGGTGGGGTAAGACAGTGCACCCCAAGACCGGCGGGGGACTCGGGGTTAAGAAATGATGACCCCCCCCCGACCCCGAGGGGGTACCGGGGGTGGGGGATGACAGTGCACCCCAAGACCGGTGGGAGACTCGGGGTTAAGAAATGATGACCCCGCCCCGCAACCCCGATGGGGTACCGGGGTGGGGGATGACAGTGCACCCCGAGACCGGTGGGGGACTCGGGGTTAAGAAATGATGACCCCACCCCCGACCCCGAGGGGGTACCGGGGGTGGGGATGACAGTGCACCCCGAGACCGGTGGGGGACTCGGGGTTAAGAAATGATGACCCCCCCCCGACCCCGAGGGGGTACGGGGGTGGGGATGATAGTGCACCCCGAGACCGGTGGGGGACTCGGGGTTAAGAAATGATGACCCCGCCCCCGACCCCGAGGGGGTACCGGGGGTGGGGGATGACAGTGCACCCGAGACCGGTGGGGGTCGGGGTTAAGAAATGATGACCCCGCCCCCGACCCCGAGGGGGTACGGGGGTGGGGAATGACAATGCACCCCGAGACCGGTGGGGGCCTCGGGGTTAAGAAATGATGACCCCGCCCCCCGACCCCGAGGGGGTACCGGGGGTGGGGGAAATGATAGTAGCTGTCGTTACCTTTTCTGACGACTGGGATCAGTCATATCAGATGCCCCCTCGCCCCTGGGGCGAAGCGGGTCCCACCGCTGAGGCTCAAGGGGCGTTCTCCACGTGGCTGATCCCTGTCCTTGTCTTTTATGCGGACGGTGCGGGGAATGTAAGGAGGCGGCCTTCCGTACACTGCGCCAGCCATGATCACCCTCGAGAATGAGGACTGGCTCTTCGGAGTCCGCGCGAAAAGGCGTATCATCATTTCCTCTCATTACGGCGACGTCAGCGAGGTCCCATCACTGGCTGGGGGCGTGCCGCACCACGCGCTGGGGCGTTCCTCGAGGCGAACCGGCGTATGGCAAGGAGCCGCGTGGCCGACGAGACATGGCGGGACATTTTGAAAACTCAATAAAGCTAGGTGAGGGGGGTGGACTGATGCCACACCGCCTTTGCCATCGTCTTCTTCCTTGCTTGCTCTCCAGTTTCTCCTGCGACCTGCGAGCCCGCGCCCGGTTTTCTTTGCCCTCCCAGGTTAGCTTCTCCTGTTTTATTCATGAGTTCCCCCTCCTGGACCTCGGAGGACGGTTCTGAGGACCGTCCTCCCTCTGTGAGGCGCCATCTCTCCCACTCCTTCTCCCCCACTTGAGTGGTCCTCTGATCCGGAGGACCACGTCCCTTTGGCCCGGCGACGGGCCACGGTGGAGCCCCATCGAGGGGCCACCGGCTGAGGGCCGGGACCTCCTCGAGGGCGGAGGAGTCCCCAGAGGGGACGGCCTCCTCATGAAGCGGTCGGACCTGGAAAGGATCCGGGCCCGCTACAGAATCCCCCGGGAGATCGAATTATTCCCGCCAACTCCTGACGACCGGGTCATCTCCTCCCGACCCGGTCGGGTAGCTCTCTACGAGATCTGCCTACAGGCAGGTCTTCGTCCCCCTTTTCACCCTTTTTTGTCAACCTCCTCGACTTTTACTCCTTGACCCCCTCCCAGCTAGTCCCGAATTCTTGTCGTGTAATTAGTGCCTTTATCATTCTCTGTCACCGTCTAGGTATCACCCCTAGGATTAGCTTATTTCGCAACTTCTATTCCCTCCGAGCCCAAAGGGGTGGTGGCTGTTTCAGCCCCGACCCAATAGGGTTCTGAAGCTTCTTCTACCTTCATCGATCAAGGGGTGGAAACCCCGCTTCTTCTTCGCCAACGTCGACCAAGTCCGCCCCGGTGGGGAGACCCCGACCTCCGGGGGAACGCCGTGGCTGTTCAGCCTGGAGACCGGGAGGCAATGGGGTTATTGCTGACCACCGAAATTCCCCGGTACACCTTGCTGCTATCGGAGGACAACTTGGAGTCGGCGGGCCTCGTCTCCCATCGGGGTAAGCCTTCTCCACACTTAGCCAGAAATTCTGCCTTCTCTTCTTTTTTTTTTTTTTTACTGTTCTGAAAACCTAACTTGTGTCATGCAGCAATGAAAATTCCGACTGCGAAATTGATAAGGGCCGCCAAGAAAAGGGGCCGAGAAGGGCCGTCCAGGAGCCAGCAGGCCCCGGCCCCGAAACGCCCGGTGGTCCGGGCCTCCCTCCCGACACCAGTCTTCCCACCCCCGGCTCCGCCACACGTCCCAGCCGTACCGGAGGTCGACCTTACGGCCGACACTCCACCGGAGGTGGGAGCGACAGCGGGAGCCACCGCCGAAGAGCCAGCAGCGGGGGCGCACGTGCCAACCGAAGAGCTCCCGGTCCCCGGGGAGCGACCCCACCAGACGCTGCCAGGGACTGGGGCGAGGGACCATCCGGCCCCGCGAGCCCACCCCCTGAGGGGCCGCTTGGGAGTGGCCCGCACACAGAGCCGGGGACATCCGAAACGGCGGAGGGAGGCGAGGGCGCACCCAGGCCGCCCCGAGACTCCCTGGACGACGGCCATTGGGCCGAGCGGGTCCTGGGTCCAGTCTTTGATCCTAGGATCATTGAGGATCTCAGTCATCAGGGGGCGGGTGCATTCTTCCGGGACTCTTACGCCGCCGTGGTCAGGGTAAGCAATCTTTTTGTTTCCCCCTTTTTGTTCATACATATATACTTTGCTGACCTGGGCTTATGCGTGCAGATCGCGCACTCCCTGAGGGCTGCCAGGGAGGTAATCCAAGGGGGAAAGAACGTTCTGCGGGAGACGCAGAAGGAGTCGAGGAGGCCCAGCGCCGCGCGGAAGAGGCAGAGAGGGCGCTGGAGGCGGTCAAGGACACCTGCGCGAGCGAGGTGAGGGCCGCCATGAGCCGGGCGGAGATGGAGGCCAACCGTACGCGCGCAGCGCTTTCTCAGATGACGGAGGCTGAGAGCGCGGTCATGGCCAGAGATATGCATATCTCTGAGTTGACCTCAGCTCTCCAGGAGGCCGAGGACCGGGCGGGCGCGGCGGCGGAAGAAGCAAGAGTGGCAAGGGAGGAGACCTGCCGGTGCGAGGAGGAGTGAGCCGCGCTCGAGAGGAGATAAGCCGCGCTCGAGAGGCTGAAAGGATCGCGGCGGAGGCCCTCGCTGCGGAGAAAGCTCGGGCCGCCGGGCTCGTCGAGGAATACAAGGCGTCTGAGCGTTTCGCAGACGACCTGGCCGAAGCTTCGGCCGCTGTATTCCTTGACGGGTTCCAGCACGCCAAGGAGAAGGTGGCCAGGGATTTGAATTTCCCCCGGGCCCTGGAGGTCGAATTGGAACAGTTGTCAGACCAGGCCCCTTCCGACGACGAGCCCGCACCGGCAGAGCCATGAGTTCGCGCCCGTGATTTTGCTTTTTCTTTTCTTGCTTTTGTAAGCCCGACTACGTCGGAGTTTTGTAGTCCTTAGTTAATGAAAATACTCTTCACAATGATCTCGAATTGTTGTTGACTTCATCAATTGATATGTGGCCCCACGACTCTATTCATTCTGATAATTCCGGGGGACACCTCCCACCCGCGCCACCCGCCTTAGTCGCTTGAACCCTAGAGTTAGAGCTAGGTAGAGTTAAATTTTAGGAGCAGGGACGCCGCCGGTCGGAGATTAGGCTGGTAGGCCCCTCGGGGCCATAGGCGCAGCGCCTTGTCAAGTATTGGACCTGGTGCTGGTCTGGCGCGCAGCTTGATGCCTGCGGGACTTAGCTTTTGACCGGCAGGGTGTCGGGTCTTGACTGTGAAGAATCGTTGGTGCACCGCTCCGCCGGCGCTGGGCTTTGTGCCTGGCTAGTGCAGGGCTTTGAGTGCCGACGGGGCGCCGGGCTTTTGTTGTTGAGAGCCAGTGGCACACTGCTCTGCCAGTGGTACACTGGGCTTTGTGCCTGGCTAGTGCAGGGCTTTGAGTGCCGACGGGGCGCCGGGCTTTTGTTGTTGAGAGCCAGTGGCACACTGCTCTGCCAGTGGTACACTGGGCTTTGTGCCTGGCTAGTGCAGGGCTTTGAGTGCCGACGGGGCGCCGGGCTTTTGTTGTTGAGAGCCAGTGGCACACTGCTCTGCCAGTGGTACACTGGGCTTTGTGCCTGGCTAGTGCAGGGCTTTGAGTGCCGACGGGGCGCCGGGCTTTTGTTGTTGAGAGCCAGTGGCACACTGCTCTGCCAGTGGTACACTGGGCTTTGTGCCTGGCTAGTGCAGGGCTTTGAGTGCCGACGGGGCGCCGGGCTTTTGTTGTTGAGAGCCAGTGGCACACTGCTCTGCCAGTGGTACACTGGGCTTTGTGCCTGGCTAGTGCAGGGCTTTGAGTGCCGACGGGGCGCCGGGCTTTTGTTGTTGAGAGCCAGTGGCACACTGCTCTGCCAGTGGTACACTGGGCTTTGTGCCTGGCTAGTGCAGGGCTTTGAGTGCCGACGGGGCGCCGGGCTTTTGTTGTTGAGAGCCAGTGGCACACTGCTCTGCCAGTGGTACACTGGGCTTTGTGCCTGGCTAGTGCAGGGCTTTGAGTGCCGACGGGGCGCCGGGCTTTTGTTGTTGAGAGCCAGTGGCACACTGCTCTGCCAGTGGTACACTGGGCTTTGTGCCTGGCTAGTGCAGGGCTTTGAGTGCCGACGGGGCGCCGGGCTTTTGTTGTTGAGAGCCAGTGGCACACTGCTCTGCCAGTGGTACACTGGGCTTTGTGCCTGGCTAGTGCAGGGCTTTGAGTGCCGACGGGGCGCCGGGCTTTTGTTGTTGAGAGCCAGTGGCACACTGCTCTGCCAGTGGTACACTGGGCTTTGTGTGAAGATTTAGATAGCTAAAATTGAATCTTGTTAGCATTGAATAAGGGGTGAAAACCCAAGCAAACACAGGGATGATACTTAACATGAAAAGAGGGATACATTACTGATAATACCGGCGGAGGTTATCCGCATTCCACGTCCTAGGGAGTGGCGTCCCATCAAGTTCTTCAATTTTGTAAGCCCCGTGGCGAGCGTCTCGGTGATCCGGTAAGGTCCCTCCCAGTTAGGGGCTAGCTTGCCTCCCTCAGTTGGCTTTGAGACCTCAGCCCGTCGAAGGACTAGATCTCCTGGTAGGAACGTCCGGGGGCGCACGCGTGCGTTGTAGTATTTCGCGGCCCGTTGCCGGTAGGCTGCCATTCGAAGCCGCGCCCTGTCCCGCACTTCCTCCACCAGGTCGAGGTTGGCTCGCAGTTGGTCAGGGTTACCTTCTTCACTATAAGCCTCCACCCGGGGCTGGGTGCTCCGATCTCCACAGGGATAACAGCTTCAGAGCCAAAGACTAAGCTGAACGGCGTTTCACCAGTGGGGGCTCGAGGCGTTGTATGATAGGCCCATAGCACGTTGGGGAGCTCCTCCACCCATCGTCCCTTGCAGCCATCCAGTCGAGACTTCAGTCCCTGGAGGATGATTCGGTTGATCACTTCAGCTGCCCCGTTGGTTTGAGGATGCCCGACGGAAGTGAACCTCTGACAGATACCCAGCTCGGAGCAGAACTCCCGGAAAGGCGCATTGTCAAACTGCCGGCCATTATCAGTGACTAGTGTGCGCGGCAGCCCGAACCGACATATGATTGACTTCCAGAAGAAAGATCTCACTTTGCTCTCGGTAATCTTGGCCAGAGCCTCAGCTTCAACCCACTTGGTGAAGTGGTCCACCGCCACCAAGAGGAACTTCCGCTGCCCGGAAGCCGGGGGAAATGGACCCAAGATATCCATGCCCCACTGGGCAAAGGGCCAAGGCGCCACCAGGGGGGTCAGGTGAGATGTCGGCTGTCGCTGGATATTGGCATGACGTTGGCAGCTATCACACTTCTTGACAAGCTCGGCCGCGTCCTCCTTCATTGTCAGCCAAAAGTACCCTTGGCGCAGGGCCTTGTAAGCTAGGGCTCTGCCCCCCAGATGACTCCCGCATACGCCTTCGTGGATCTCCCTGAGGATATAATCTGATTCAGTTGGCCCCACACACCTGAGGACCGGGTACGAGAAAGATCTCCGATAAAGCTTCCCGTCCATCATCAAGAATCTCGGGGCCCTTCGTTTGAGCAGCTTGGCCTCAGCGGGGTCCTCCGGGAGAGTGCCGTCAGTCAAGTACCGGATGTAGGCGTCCATCCAGGAGGGCTCCTGCTCCACCGGCAGCACTTCATCCGCGGCCTCAATGCTTGGGACTTGTAGGTGCTCCACGTATGTTCTTCCCAACGTCCCGTCGACCGAAGTGGCCAAACGGGACAGCGCGTCAGCCCTGGCATTCTCCGCCCTGGGGATATAGCTGACACGGAAATAAGAAAAATGAGACGCCTGGGACTGCACCTTGCTCAAGTAGCGGGACATGGTGGGGTCCCTAGCCTCGTACTCCCCGGCGACTTGTCCAGAAATGAGTTGAGAGTCCGTGAAGGCCCTCAAGCGCCCCGCGCCCAGCTCCTCGGCTAATCTCATCCCCGCCAGCAGGGCTTCGTACTCCGCCTGATTATTGGTCGCCAGGAACTGGAATCTGAGAGCATACTCCACCACGTCTCCCTCCGGGCTCGCGAGAATGAGTCCGGCTCCGCTCCCTTGAGAGTTTGCCGCTCCATCTACATGCAGGATCCAGTCCTCCGCCTCTCCAGATGAGGGAGAGTCCCTAGGCTCCTCCGGTCGCGCCTCCTCCACGTCCTTCTCGGTCCAGGAGCACTCGACTAGGAAATCCGCCAACACTTGGGACTTCATGGCTGATCTTGGCCGGATGGACAGGTCGAACTCGCTTAGCTTGATGGCCCATTTAGCCAGCCGGCCGGAGGTGTCGGGGCGAGACAGGATAGCTCGCAGGGGCTGGTCCGTGAGCACCACGATGGGATGGGCTTGAAAGTAAGGCCGAAGGCGCTGAGTAGAGACCACCAAGGCGAAGATAATCTTCTCAGTTTTTGAATACCTGGTCTCAGCGTCATGGAGTACCTTGCTGGTATAATAGATTGGCTTCTGGGCTCCGTCGGTATCCATGCGCACAAGCACGGAGCTAACAGCCTCGGGGGAAGCGGCCAGATATAAAAAGAGCTCCTCTCCATTTTCAGGCTTGGACAGTAGCGGAGGAGTGGAGAGAAACTGCTTCAACTCTTCAAAGGAGCCCTGACACTCTTTCGTCCACTCGAAGCCGTTAATCTTGCGCAGCGCCTTGAAAAAAGGTAGGCACCTCTCCGCCGACCTTGACATGAAACGACTCAAGGCCGCCACCCTCCCCGTCAGGCGCTGCACCTCCTTCTTGCTGACCGGAGGCCGCATCTCCAGGATGGCTCTGATCTTGTCGGGGTTGGCCTCGATCCCGCGCTGGGTCACCATGAAACCCAGGAACTTGCCAGCCGCTACTCCGAAGGCGCATTTGTGGGGGTTGAGCTTCATCCGGTACCGGCGCAGATTGTTGAAAGTCTCCTCGAGGTCTGCTACATGGTCTTCTGCGTTGGTGCTCTTGGTCAGCATGTCATCCACATATACCTCCATGTTGCGCCCCAGCTGATCCTCAAAAACCTTGTTCATTAATCTTTGGTAAGTAGCCCCGGCGTTTTTCAGTCCAAAGGGCATCACCCTGTAACAGTAGATCCCCTTCTCCGTGACAAAGGAGGTTGCTTCTTCATCTGCTGAGCTCATCTTGATTTGATTATACCCCGAGAACGCATCCATGAAACTGAGCGTCCCATGCCCGGAGGTGGCGTCTACCAGCTGGTCGATTCGGGGGAGCGGGAAGCTGTCCTTGGGACACGCCTTATTGAGGTCGGTGAAATCCACGCACATTCTCCAGCTTCCACTGGCCTTACGAACCATCACGACGTTCGCCAACCAGTCGGGGTAGCGCACCTCGCGGATGTGGCCAGCCGCCAACAGCTTCCGCACCTCCTCGTCAACAGCCTTCTGCCGGTCCGGGGCAAAACTCCTTTTCTTCTGCCTGACGGGCCGGCACTCCGGTCGAATGTTGAGCTGATGTGTAATCACCTCCTCCGGGATCCCGGGCATGTCGGACGCTGACCATGCGAAGACGTCGGCGTTGGCCCGCAGAAAGGTAAGGAGCCGGTCACGAGCTTCGTCCGGAAGTAAGGCTCCAACTCGAACCGTCTGCATGGGGTCCTCCCCGAGGGGGAAAGTGAGCAGCCGCTCGGCCGGTTCCCCCCTCCTCTCCAAGTCTCGCGGGTCAAGGGCCTCGGGTGTCGGTGCAGATGGCGGTGCAGGGCTGCCTCCTGGGGACTGGGGGCCAAGTGATAGCAAGCGCCGGTAGGCCCTGCTCTCCTCGCATCTCGCCGATCCCTCTGGTGGTTGGGAACCTCACAAGGAGCCGCTTGGTGGATATGACGGCATCCAAGAGGTTGAGCCCGGGCCTCCCAAGAATCGCGTTGTACGCCAGGGGCACACGGACTACCAAAAATTTTATAAGGACAGTGCTTTGGCACGGAGCCGTTCCAGCCGTTACGGGAAGAGTAATTTCCCCCTCGACCCTCACAGAATCTCCTGTGAATCCCATCAAAGGCGTGACGACAGGTCGAAGTAGATCATGCGACAGATTCATGCGAACAAAGGCATCGTAGTTCAAAACATCTACGGAGCTTCCACTGTCGACTAGGATTCGTTTTACAGGATGTTTAGCAATCGTCATGGATACGACGACGCTATCATCATCTTTATTTACAACCCCCTCCAAGTCCTTTTCGAAAAAAGGAATTACAGCTTCCACTCCTCCCTCTCCCCTTGGTCTCTTCGACGGGCCTCCTGCCCCCCAGGAAATCATCGCCACTGTCTTCTCCGTCGGGGTGTTATCAATTACCGGCGGTGCAGGCGCTGACGGGCCAGGAGCTCCCGGGTTGTTCCTTTGGACAAACTTCCTCAGATGGCCTTGTTGAATGAGGTCTTCAATGGCTTTCTTCAGCTGCCGGCAGTCGTCGGTGTTGTGGCCATGGTCCCGGTGGTAGCGGCAGTAGAGATTTTTGTTCCGGGGAATCTTCGGGTTGATGGGAGGAGGGCGTTGCAGATAGGGCTCCCCTTCGATCTCGAGCAGGATCTGAGATATCGGGGCAAGCAGCGGAGTGTAAGGCCCGTCTCTCGGTGCAGGAGGTCGAGGACGGTGGTCTGGTCGGCGAGGAGGCTCGGGCCTCCTGGGGCGGGCTTCGGCAGGTTCTGGCTGGGTTGGCTTCCTGGGTATGCTCCCGCCAGCTTCACGCCGGGAAAAGTCAGCTTCGTCTGCCCGGATGTACTTCTGGGCGCGGATCAAAAGTTCGGAGTAGGAGCCCGGCGGCTTTTTGTCAAGAGAGTATGCGAAGCGAGAAGGGCGGAGCCCCCGCTTCAGAGCCAAGGTGCCACCGAGTCTCCAAGTTGTAGACCTCCAGGCGGCCTCCTTAAACCGGGCGACATAGTCCCGCAGAGGCTCGCCATTCTTCTGCTGAACGGCAAACAGACTGTCCGCCACCCTCGGGATCTTCCGGCAGGCGTCAAAGTGGGCCAGAAAAGCCCTCTCCAACTGGCGGAAGGAGTCGATGCTTCGTGGCGGCAGGCGAGAATACCAAGCCCGGGCAGCTTTTTTCAGAGTAGCCGGGAAAGCCACACACATAAGCGAGTCAGTGGCCCCCTGAACTTGCATGAGTACCTTGTAGCTCTCCAAATGGTCCAGGGGGTCCGTAGTCCCATCGTATGGGTCCAGTTGAGGAAGGCGGAACCTGGTAGAGATAGGCTCCTCCATGATGCGGCGGGACAGGGGAGGTCGACTGTCGTAGTCAGTCTCTGGCAGGTGGGTGATCCGACGGCTAAGTTCTTCCAGCTTCTGGTTGCACTCCTCGAGTCGACGCTCAGCTCGACGAGGCATCCGGCCATCAAAGGAGCCCTCCCCTGAAGATTCAGAAGAAGAACGGGGGCGGCGATGCCGGCGCGGGCGCTCCGCCTCCTTTCCGTGCCGCCGCTTAGGAGAAACGCTGGCGTGACGAGAAGGAGACCGGGGCCTTTTGGATGCTTCGCGGTGATGCGGCTTGGCCGGGGATCGGCGGCGATGATCTGCAGGAACTGGCGATCTCCGGCGGGAGGAATGCTGGCTAGGCTGCATCACCCCAGGGACAGACGGGTTCGGCTCCGGTTGCCGCAAGGCTGCTTGCTGGTGCTGCATGCCTTGAACCATCGCCGCCAACGACTGGACCTGCGTGGCCAGGGCAGCGAATCGATCCTCCTGGGTTGCTGCGGAGCAGACGCAGGACGTCATTCTGCGGAGCGGAAGGCCCTGCCCCCGGAGATTCGGAGGCTCCGGGAAACAGGATGCGAGAGCCGGGGGGGCCTCCGCGGGTGGACCAGCCCCGCAGCGCTGCCCCCCAGCGCGACCGGCTGAAACTCCTTTCGTTCGAGTCGTCACCATGGCTTGAGTCCTGAAGACAGGAGAAAGAAGAAAGCTACTGGTTCGACGTCTTTCTTGCACTCCCCCTTCCTGGCGCGCCAATCTGATGACGCCAAGACACCTTCCTCGAACGTCGGGGATGACGGACGTCTCCCTCGAAGTCCTGCAAGAAAAGTCCCCGGGGACCGGTGGCGCCGGTGGGGACCCTCCGACGATCAAGTCAGTTGCTTGGGCTCAGACAAAGAACCGCTCCAGCGAAGAGGAGCTGAGGCGGTTAGGGTTTTTGCTGGGAGGAAGAAAGCTCAGAAAAACCAGAGTTCAGATCCCACTTACAGCGTGAGCATGTGCCTTTTATACCTGTCCGAATACCCCAACTTGCGGCTTTGGAAGATCTCCATCGTACCACGTGTGGTACCATACGTGTCCGGTAGCTGTGTAGGCGTTCAGTGCACGTCGCCGGTTGATATGACTGGGCACCATTGCTAGAGGTAGCGAGTCGTACGCCGTAGCGAGGCATGGTGATGCACAGGGACATGCAACGCGCCAAACACCGTTATGAGGCATGGCCCTCCGTAACGGGGCACAATCACGGGAGTACCGAATGGTACGCCGTGGCAGGGCATGGTCATGCACAGGGGCATGCAACGCGCCAAACATCGTTATGAGGCATGGCCCTCCGTAACGGGGCACAATCACGGGAGTACCGAATGGTACGCCGTGGCAAGGCATGGCCATGCGCTGAAAATCATGTGTGAGCACCGTGCAACCTGATAGTTGTTGTTTTCCTTGGCAGTCGAGTCGCATGCTAATCACGATGACCCCACCCCCGACCCCGAGGGGGTGCCGGGGGTGGGGGAATGACAGTGCACCCCGAGACCGGGGGCCTCGGGGTTAAGAAATGATGACCCCCCCCCCCCCCCGAGGGGGTACCGGGGGTGGGGAATGAAGTGCACCCCGAGACCGGTGGGGGCCTCGGGGTTAAGAAATGATGACCCCCCCCGACCCCGAGGGGGTACCGGGGGTGGGGAATGACAGTGCACCCCGAGACCGGGGGGCCTCGGGGTTAAGAAATGATGACCCCCCCCCGACCCCGAGGGGGTACCGGGGGTGGGGGACAGTGCACCCCGAGACCGGTGGGGCCTCGGGGTTAAGAAATGATGACCCCCCCCCGACCCCGAGGGGGTACCGGGGGTGGGGGAATGACAGTGCACCCCGAGACCGGTGGGGGCCTCGGGGTTAAGAAATGATGACCCCCCCCCGACCCCGAGGGGGTACCGGGGGTGGGGAATGACAGTGCACCCCGAGACCGGTGGGGGCCTCGGGGTTAAGAAATGATGACCCCCCCCCGACCCCGAGGGGGTACCGGGGGTGGGGGAATGACAGTGCACCCCGAGACCGGTGGGGGCCTCGGGGTTAAGAAATGATGACCCCCCCCCGACCCCGAGGGGTACCGGGGGTGGGGGAATGACAGTGCACCCCGAGACCGGTGGGGGCCTCGGGGTTAAGAAATGATGACCCCCCCCCGACCCCGAGGGGGTACCGGGGGTGGGGAATGACAGTGCACCCCGAGACCGGTGGGGGCCTCGGGGTTAAGAAATGATGACCCCCCCCCGACCCCGAGGGGGTACCGGGGTGGGAATGACAGTGCACCCCGAGACCGGTGGGGGCCTCGGGGTTAAGAAATGATGACCCCGCCCCCCGACCCCGAGGGGGTACCGGGGGTGGGGGAATGACAGTGCACCCCGAGACCGATGGGGGCCTCGGGGTTAAGAAATGATGACCCCGCCCCTCGACCCCGAGGGGGTACCGGGGGTAGAGAAAATGATAGTAGCTGCCGTTACCTTTTCTGACGATGCTGGGATCAGTCATATCAATTTTCCTTGTAGATGTAAAAATAAATTGCATTTTCTCAAAGTAAAATAAGTGTAACCCCTTTATTTCATATTGGTATTTCTATTTGATGTTATATTCTTACTTTCTTTTGATTGTGAGTGATAGAATCATAATAGAATGGGTTTGTTTACATATTTTAGCTTTTTTGGGGTTTTAAATTTATTATATATTTTAGAAAATAAACTCAAGTATCTATTAAATGTTGGTCTTCTATCAAATAATTTCAGGAATATATAATGCAATGCAACAAAACTCAATCTAAGTTGCTTGCCGGTCCTATCTAATTATAAACGTCAACAAAAGTAGTAGAAATCAGATCCCTTAATTACAAGCCAATCATTACCACAACAACAATCACAACATGATTCCTTAACCTCAAGAGGGCCCCAATATCAACAAGATATGTTGAATGAGTTACATCCTTCTTGTTCATAACTATATGGTCCAGGACCTAGCTTACATCAACCTATGCCAAGTCATTACCAGCAACAACAAACTAAGTCATGTATTGGCTACTCTCAACCTTTACCAAGATGTAGTTCTCTTCAACTCTTACTCTCATACTTTGTTATTGGTATTGCTTCATAGTTATGTTAGAATTGTTGCTTGCATATGATTGCATATTATTCCCAAAATGACGTTGTTTAGCTTATTTTCCTATTGGCTATTACACTATTAGATTGTTTAGAGATATTGACATATTGCATTGTAATTTTTACATATATCCACTAAAAGGTTATTTTATATATTATAGTAGCATCTCATCAAAACCATCATGAGCAAACACACCCTCATTCAAGCTATAATCAAATAGACGAATCCCTACCACCTCTAGTTTGTAATGAAGGTAACTTTAAAACATAACTTTAAAGTATATCCTCTATCAATATTAATAATTTTCTAGATTCATTATGCTCACGTAATTATATTGTATGGTATTGTCTATGTAGGTCATATCAAGAAGACTTGAGGGCCAATGAGGTGTCTTAAAGCATCAAAAAGGATAGATAATGTTGAAGCCAATGAATTTAGTCAACTTATTTGAGAAAATGCTTCTAAATTTAGTAGTTACTTGGTATGTTAGCTTGAATGGGAAATTTACTTCCTATCTCATATGCAAATTGGAGGCATGTACCATGAAGGAGAAAAAAAACTGTGTGGACCCTTCTTGAGGTATTAAAGTTTACTTTTCACTACTATGTTTTTTATTTCAGCTTCATTTTGTAATTCTATCTCTTCTTCGCTTGGTTGTAGAATAAGAGGGTGCTTGATTCAATTGCAAAAGAATGTGTAATAATGTTATTAGGGAAGAAATGGAAGCAATGGAAGCTTCAACTAAAGAGGGACTTTATAATAAATATAATGATGATGATGATAGTGTTGATGCTGGATCACCAGATTGTTTTTTTAGGGTTTTTTCAAGATCTCTCTCTCTCTTTTTTTTTTTCTTGCAGGAAGAAGTCCCCCCACCCCCCTCCTTTCTCTCCCTTTTTATCCTCTTTTATTATTATTTATTTTTTCCCTTTCATTATCCTGGATGTCCACGTGTAGGATAAGTGTTCATCTTGCATTACGTGGTCATTCAGTGATAATGCTTAATAAGGATATTAAGAAACTTGCTCATGAAGGAATCCTTTTTCATGATGATCTTGGTTATCCCAAAGGAATGTCAGAGGTAGTGGAGACGTCAGAGTGAGGGAAAAGGGATCTGGCTCCAAAATAGAGGTTCAGTGTCCCTTTTGGTGTTTGTCTTATGCGGACCATTTAAGGCGTGATGTTTTAGCATTTCTCGATTTCTGTTCCGAATATGACGGCTTATCTCGTTTAATGGTCCTGATGTGGGGATTATTCTTAAACCGGGGGATCGCCTGAGGCTGGGGGCTGCCTAGGCTCTGGAGGCCATCCAAGACTGGGGGCCGCCCAGGGCTGGGGGCCGCCCAGGATAGGGGGCCGTCCAAGCTCTAGGGGCCGCCTAGACTCTGGAGGCCGCCCAAGACTGGGGGCCGCCCAGGACTGGGGGCCGCCCAGGATTGGGGGCCGTCCAAGCTCTAGGGGCCGCCTAGGATCGGAGGCCATCTAGACTCTGGAGGCCGCCCAAAACTGGGGGCCGCCCAGGACTGGGGGCCGTCCAAGCTCTAGGGGCCGCCTAGACTCTGGAGGCCGCCCAAGACTGGAGGCCGCCCAGGACTGGGGGCCGCCCAGGATTGGGGGCCGTCCAAGCTCTAGGGGCCGCCTAGGATCGGAGGCCGCCTAGACTCTGGAGGCCGCCCAAGACTGGGGGGCCGCCCAGGACTGAGGGCCCCCAGGACTGGGGGCCGCCCAGGATTGGGGGCCGTCCAAGCTCTAGGGGCCGCCTAGGATCGGAGGCCGCCTAGACTCTGGAGGCCGCCCAAGACTGGGGGCCGCCCAGGACTGGGGGCCGCCCAGGATTGGGGGCCGTCCAAGCTCTAGGGGCCGCCTAGGATCGGAGGCCGCCTAGACTCTGGAGGCCGCCCAAGACTGGGGGGCCGCCCAGGACTGGGGGCCGTCCAAGCTCTAGGGGCCGCCTAGACTCTGGAGGCCGCCCAAGACTGGGGGCCGCCTAGGATTGGAGGCCGCCTAGACTCTGGAGGCCGCCCAAGGCTGGGGGGCCGCCCAGGACTGAGGGCCGCCCAGGACTGGGGGCCGTCCAGGATTGGGGGCCGTCCAAGCTCTAGGGGCCGCCTAGGATCGGAGGCCGCCTAGACTCTGGAGGCCGCCCAAGACTGGGGGGGCCATCCAGGACTGGGGGCCGCCCAGGATAGGGGGCCGTCCAAGCTCTAGGGGCCGCCTAGACTCTGGAGGCCGTCCAAGACTGGGGGCCGCCCAGGACTGGGGGCCGCCCAGGATAGGGGGCCGTCCAAGCTGCCTTTTATTTATTTAGTTTAACTATTTTGCTCATTATCCATATCAGATAGGATAGCAAATATGATTGATGATAGAGTTATACCTGATCAGCACCCCAAACTTATTAAATCTTCAAGAGTGAAAAAGCAAAGGTAATTGTGATTTAAAAGTGTGTTCACTTTGATGTGAAGACACCAAAGTTTAAAAGAGAAGGTGTGTATGAAATAACTTGTTAGGCCCAAGGTTACCCAAAATAGAGGTGAATTAGGTTGATCAAAAGATTTAAAACTTCAAAAATCAAGTGCTTAAAAATAAGTGAACAATTTAAAACAAAGCACAAGTATAACAATTTAAAACAAAGTCCAAAGGTAACTCCTTGCCTACATCTATTATGTAAGATTACTTCTTGTGATTTTCACTATACCAATCCTCTTAATTGAGCAATTATCAAACCTTTATATAATTTTTTTATTTGGCTTAGAAGGAATCCTTACAATCCTTTTTCGAGCTAAAAATGAACTCACTCACTTCTTTCCATGGGCTTACGTGGAACCTAACTCTCTCAAAAAGAAAAGAAATATAATCAACAACACTCCTTACGAATGTGGATGAGCCAATAATGCTCTAAACTTGGGAGAGGAAGAAGTTTGCACACTAGCTCAAGAAATCTCTTTTACAAAGATTTCTAATGATTTATAATTTATTTATCAATGTTTAAATCAACCCACAAGTCCTTAATTTATAGGCATTCCAAAATATAGCCATGGGGGCTCAAGGGTAGTCCTAATGATTAAATAAAAATATGACCGTTGAGCTGTCAAAGCCCTAGCGAACGATTGCTGGTCATAGGCTGATCAACAATCTATTCTTTAGCAATCGACCATTAGACCAGACAGAAACCTGATTTTAAGGGTCTTTTTGGAACTGTTTAGTTCAATCAATTATTTTATGATTTGATCGACCAGAAATACCTAATTTTAGATTTTTATGATAATTTCACTTTAATTGTTGATCCAAAACCTAATCTAATTTATTTTCAAAGTTTTTGAGCCTTGCACACTTATTCTTTTACCAAGTTTTACAATGCATCCTTTAAAAAAAATTTATAAATGAAACCTTTTCTTTAGATATTCTTGCATTTGTTGGTAGATGATCTTCCATTGTTTCCTCTAATTTAGACTTCTTGCATGCAACTTGAATTCAAATATGGCCAGATGATCTTTTTTCCATATTTTAATTTGTTCTGACCATACTACCTATCTTATCATTACAAACTCAAGCATTGTATTAGTCCTTCAATTTATGTTTTTGTTATTATTAAATATATTTTTGAACCCTTAGGTTTAACAATATTCCTTTTTTTGATGGTGACAAATCATTGATTGTTTGATAATATAAAAATTTTAAAAAAATACTTTTTATGCATTTACCAAATATGCTAACTTCAAAGATATTAAAGACATATAGCAATCATGTACATATTTGGTAAAAATATGTTCCCCTTAACTTCTCCTTCCATACCATTGATATCAAATGAAAATGTTAATATTTAATGAATCAAAGGTATATACCAATTTCTACTCCGCTCCTATTTCTTATGAATATAAGCAATTTAATGACATAAAAGTCATACAACATTCTCATTTTATTGACATGAAGTTTCATGCTTAAGTAATTTATAAGTATATTTATTTAAATTCAATTAAATCCATTCATCCTTCTAAATGAGTTTGTACCATATGTAAGTTTATATTATGCTTGTACTTATTTTTAGTGGGAGCTTATATCGTGCTTGTATTTGTTTTTACTCCTTTCTGTAGGTTGGAATCGAGATTGTCATAGAGAGCTATAAATTTTCACATGGTCTTATGGCACTTAGGTAGTGTTTGAAATAAGGGATATCCCTTGGATATCCTCTCTTATTTCCAAAAGCTATAACTATAAGGGATAGCAGAGAATAAAGTTAACCAAAGGGATAATCTATGGTTAACCATGGGATATCCCCTCAATTTATTTCCTAGAAAATGTAGGAATAGCTGGTTATCCCTCCAAATAAGAGTAAAAAAAGGTTATCATATGGATTTACATTTTTGCATTTGATATGATCAATGGGATAGCCAAGGGATATCTCTAGGGATAGCCAGGGGATAAACTCTATCCCGTACACTTATCCATGGATAATATTTTTCCTAACAAACACTACCTTAGAGTACTTATGAGTAAAGATTTATCAAAGATGGATGGAAAAGATGCATTGAAACATGTATTTTGGGAAGTACAGATTAAAAGGGCGTATGCACCTCAAGGATCTTTGATTATAAGACCAAAGGATCATATAAAAGAGGATTGGAAATGATGTTGGAAAGTCAATCGCATGGCCTTCGACTTATGTAATACATTAGATATTTACCTTATTTGCGTATAATTTAAACCTCAATTCACATCCAACAAAATTTATATTTTACTTATAAACTAAATATTCACTATAATAAATTTTCAAATGGAATTTCATGAAGTTTGACTTATGCAAGACTATATGGAGTTTATGTGTTAAAATGATGAATAACTTTTATAATTAGTTGCTATTAAAATCTATATAAAGTTCATGTATTAGGCAATTATCTTTTGAATGTCAATTGATCAAAAACTATGCAAAATTTGAACATATTTGTGGATGTTAATTTCAAACCTTTGACTTCATGAATTTTAATTTTTAATTACATAACTTATCTTGTCAATATAGTTGAATAATGTAATCGGGTGTATTTGTCCTAAATTTATAGTTAGATAAATATAGTTCCTATGTCTAAAATTTGTTATAGGATGTAATATCTATGAATAATTATTTCATACAGGTTGTAACAATACAAATGTTACACATCATATATTGAACATAATATATACTACTTTAAAAAACTAGAGATATTTACCAACAGTTTCATATGCCAAAAAAACAACGTCTAAAAATATATACTAATTATTTTTTGCAATTTTAAGTGCTACCAAAACTTATTTGCTACTAGCCAATATAATTGGCATGTCATTTTTAAATGCAGCAAAAAGCTTATATCGAGATTAAAAATGCCAGGTATAATATTTCAAATTTAATTCAAATGATTGATATAGTATATTTGTGGCAATTATAATCATCAATAAAATATTTTGAATTTAATTAATATATTATTATTATTATTATTATTGTACTTTTCGCATTTATACGTGTTCCAACTTGTAGTCACATCATTTTTTAAATGATAGGAAAGCCTTAAAAAATGTCAAAAAAGATCATATTTTTATCAATATTTTATAAAAAATATCACAAAATTATAACTTTAAGTAATATTTTCCAACATTTAATACAAATGCCAGCTTTGAAATGGCTAACTTTTTTTTCTGATATTTTTTGAACGCCAAACAAAATATACATATTTTTGTTATAGTGCATCCGCATGATGACACTATGTGTGATGCCCTTTCAATAGTTTTACATCAAAAAATTGGAAGTTGATTGAGTGGTTTATATACAGTAAAGTAAGAAGGATAAGGCACCAATTAAATCCCTTTTGGGCTGTGGTGGCCCAAGTTGGTATGGATCTTGTCCGTCTTGCTTTCTTATAATGAAACGAGCTCGTAGATGCTGCGGGCCCAGGGCCTGGGTCATTACAATATGGTATCAGAGCCATGCACCAGTCGGAAGTACAGGATCTAAGTGCCACATAGGATAAAGTGCTACATCCATGAGGGATGGAAGCCACCTTTTGGACCTGTGAGGGCCATCTCTAGATCCATGCCTGCCTGGTGCCACCTCTTGGACCTGTGGGGGCCATCTCTAGATCCTTGCCTGCTTTGTGGTTGCCTCTGGCGACGAGAACGCTACCCCTTTAAGGGTAGATTGTGAGGCCCTTGTTAAAGATCACATATCGGATAGAGGAGAAATGGGTGAGTGGTTTATATCTACTAAAGCAAGAAGGATAAGGTACCAATTGGATCTTTTTTGGACTGTGGTGGCCCAAGTTGGTGTGGGCCTTGTCCGTCTTGCTTTTTTGTAACGAAACGGGTCCGTGGGTGCTACGGGCTCAGGGCCTGGATCGTTACAATATAGTATCAGAGCCATGTACCAACCAGAAGTGCAGGATCTAAATGCCACACAGGGTAAAGTGCTACATTCATAGGGTGGGAGCCATCTCTTGACCTGTGGGGGCCATCTCTAGATCCTTGCTGGCTTAGTGGTTGCCTCTGGCGACGAGGACATCGCCTCTTTAAGGAGGTAGATTGTGAGGCCCTCCTTAAAGATCCTATATCGGATAGAGGAGAAATAGGTGAGTGATTTATATGTAGTAAAGCAAGAAGGATAAGATACCAATTGGATCTCTTTTGGGTTATTGTGACCTAAATTGGTATGAATCTTATTTATCTTATTTTTTTTTGTAACGAAATGGGTCTATAAGTGCTGCGGGCTCAGGACCTGAGTCGTTACGCTATGTGATTACATTAAAAGGTGCACGAAATTATCTTTGGCCGACAATTTAAACCTATTGAAAGAGCACACATTGCATGAGTTTTCTATCGCATTATTTTAATCACTAGGTCGGCGTAAAGCAGGCAAGGGTCAAACCACAGACCATGACGATCATGCCTTCCAAGAACTGTGATCAGCCTGACGAACAGGTCAAACGCGAGTGCAGTGTCTAACAGTCTCACAACGTGTTCAACTTCAGCAACGTCACAGTGAACCGCCGGCCGAGGCCACCAATCAAGACTATCCATTAATCTCGTCACGACCAAGTCCGCGGTTAACCCGGTCCAAGTTTATTCCAAACATGCAGGTTTGAACCCCAACGGCCAACACCCCGAGCCCCTTCCACCCCCTCTCTCTCTCCTCCTCGTGGGCCCCACAATCCGCTCCCCACGTGGAAGGTATGCACCGCAACTCGGAGGAAACCGGCTTCCCCTTCCGGGATCCTTCCCTCTCCTCTGCACCGTCCGATCCCCAGCCTGCACAAATCTTGACGCGACTTGAACGGGCCGCTACACGGAAGGCAAGCCCCCAGCCAACGCGTTCGGCGCCTCCCCACCGCGGACCCCACTGAACCTGCTCTGGCCACCACCCCGATGTCATAAAACGCGGTAGCGAGACACGTGCCTCTCAGGCACTCACGACACCGGCGTGACCCACCGACTCCTATCACCCCCAACCTGCAGCAGGTCATCCCTCCCCAGATCTTCGGCCTTCCTAACAACTTTGTTATTATTATTATTGTTATGACTTGAGAGTCTGAGACCTTCCTAACAGCCTAATTTGCTAAAATACCTGGGTGAAAATTTTTCAAAATTTGAACGTAGAATTCAGGGAAGGCGTGCTGTGATAGCCAACTCACGCTTGGCGTGCCCTTTTTTTTTATATCCTCCAGTGATTGGATTGGCCTTCCCTTCTTCTGTCTCAACTTTCCTCGCCTTATCTCGCCCTATCGTAGACAGTTAAAACGCCTCAACAATCTCTCTCGCTCTATTCATTCATAGTGAGAAATTTAGCATAAAAAATAGTGAAGAAATTAAGAAAGGAAGAAGCCAGCGATGTCGGGAGCTACAGTGGAGTTGGATTTCTTCGGCCTAGAGAAGGAGAAGTCGGCCAGGTTCCGAGCCATGGAGCCACGAAGCTCTATTCGAGGCATTATATATCTCTTCCCTCATTTGTTTTTTCCCGTCATATGTATACTCTCGTCTCTCTCTCTCTCTCTCTCATGAAACTTATGTTTCATGGTTTCTATTGGTGGGTACGTGAGAATAGGTATCCAGAGTGCGATATCCAGGATAGATCCGCAGCTTTTGAGAAGCATGCTATTCTCCGGTGGAGCGAGCGTGGCGTTCCAGCCGCCGGAGCCGGCGCTGGAGACTCGCCGGTTGTTCCTCTCCCCGACGCCGTCGCCGCTGCCGATCTTGAGCCCGGCCGCCACTAAGTTATTCCCAGCCTATTTCTTGTCCATATTTTAAAAAGAATTAGTTGTTTAATTCTTCCTCCTGCTTTAATTTGAAAAGGAAAATAACTTTTAATAATCTTTATTTAGGGCTAATAATGAGAGTCCCACGGGAACGGCTCCATTGACCATCTTCTACAACGGCACAGTTTCTGTCTTTGACGTCGCTCGTGACAAGGTTTCTTAATATTTTCCCCCTTCATCCTTCTATTTTTTTTTACATTTTCAAAAATAATATCTCAATCTTTTCAATAATATAAAGCTAATTTTATATGGTATTTTATTTTTTTGAAAATGGATATAGGCGGAGGCTATAATAAAACTAGCGGAGGATGTTAATCGCATCAATAGTCCAGAACTCGGGTTGCTTGAAAAATTTAACGGAGGTAAATCGATCCCATTTCTCCTAATAATTTTTTTTTTTAAAACAGTATTACGAATCCAATCTCAGAATCGATTGTTGTTTTTATTTATAATGGAAAGTGTTTCTTTTTCTTCTTTTTTTTTTTCAATAGATTTGCCAATGGCTCGAAGGAAATCGTTGCAGAGATTTTTCGAGAAGCGCAAAGAAAGGTAAAAAATCCAATACGTTAACATCGATCTCAATTTATTTTATTATGCTAAGTTATCAGTTTTTATGGGATAAAACTTCTTTAAATTGCAGATACTCGTATGTATTATCTACTAATTTCCGCGCTAGTATAATATTTTTTTGTTTATATTTTATATTATTATGTTTCTTTAATATAATTATATATAACAAAATAAAAAGCCTGTTAGATAGAGAAAATATATGCAGCGCAAGATGATTTCTATTTTTATTATTTTTAAAAAATTATTTATCTAATATCAATTATTTTGTTTGAATAAAAAAATAAAAAAGTTATATGATAATTATATTTTTCAGAATAAAAAATGAATCATAAAAAAAAAAAATAAAAATATATATAACTTAAATATTTTGCTCTTCTCAAACTTATCCCAATTTAAAAGTTAATAAATTTATTTTCACTGAATAAAATAAAAATAATTTATATTTTTTTATTTTTTATTTTCCTTCCTTCGTTCACCCTCAATCCAAACAGTCCCTAACAATGCCAAGATCGGCGTGGCATGGGATGGGCTGATGGTGTGATTAGATTGGTGGTTTTTCTTAAAAAAAAAATTCTGGCTCTTCTAATCACGTCATATCTTCTTTTTTTAAATGTCCAGATTGACAACCTGCGGACCATACGAGAAGGCAAGGAAAAATACAACCAAGGCTTGGTGACAGAATCCAACTTTCGATGGATGGTAAATGGCCACCACCCATGCAACGAGGGGATGACATAATCCAACTATTTTAACTATTCATTTTGTTTTATTTTGGTGTTTTTTTTTTTTTTTTATGATGATGTAATTAGTGATATATGTTGTCAGAAATGAAAGGTTTCTCGAACTATAAATTTGTTAAACAAAATGTGAAATTTGATATCGTTTGACAACTCAAATAGGGTGGCTGTCAAGCGTCGTGATAAATGATTGTTAAATTGGAACCAAGTTAAACAAAGTAATCCACAAATTGCATAACTCTTTTACTTAATAAAATAGGTTAAACCAAGTTAAACTAGCTAAATAAGTTCTTTGGATTTTTAATAAACTATGACGATTTTAAAGCAGGCTAAGTAGATCGCTGAAACAAGTTGAATGATTTTAAAATGGCTAAATAGATATTACATAAATTAACATCAAAATAGGTTGGTCGAGTCACAAGCCATGAATATGATCTATTTATTAAATAATCTAAATAAATTAACTTCTTTATTATTTAAATAAATTAATTATTATCATTTTTATAGATCAATTATACTCGAATATATTTAAAAAGATATTAAATAGATCTAAATAAATTGACTTCTTTATGACCCAAATCCATTTATACCATATTCAAATATATTTAAATAGAATAATTATTATCATTTTATAGATCAATTTATTCGAATATATTAAAAAAATCAATTAGGAGTAACATCACAAGTTATTATCATTGTTAAGCTCAATTAAATAATATCATTTTAGGCAGTTAGTTTTAATCAATCTTTGTAATTTTATAATTTTATAAATTGAGGATGTAGAAGAGAAAGTAAAACCATTAGAAACATCAATAAATGCATGCATTCTATGCTGGTAATTCTGGTAACCAGGTTTTGAATAAGGTTTCAAACATATAAATTTGGTCTTGCAGTTTAGCAATTTTGAACCTTGATTCCTATATGTTAGGATGTATCAGTTTGGGATTTTTTTTTGGGTTAAATATTTGAATTTATATCTTAGTTTTGGTTATTCTTTAGTTAAATCAAACAGGAGCTGGCGCACATCTTGGAAAGAGAGAATAAATAAATTATATTAATTAGAAGTTAGTAGATAAAGAATTGAAAAAAAAAAAATCTGGCTATTGTTAGCTTATTTTAACGATAATTGATTGACAAGAAAGATATCGTTCTTCCAAAATTCAGAAAAGATTTTATCTGTCCTTTTTATTAAAAAATAAGATAAAATTTCTTTCATAATGCCTCCAAGCAGAACCTATATATGTGGCCTCGGGGCACTAGAGAACGAAACTAATCAATGGGTAGGACGGTAATCAAGTCGAGTTTTTTTAGTGCTTAAGCTTGCTCGTTAATAAATATTTAAACTCGAGCTTGATTAAATTTAAAAAATTTTATTTAAATTTAGCTCAAGCTCGATTATAAAAAGCTTAAGCTTGACTCGAACTCAGCTTAAGCTCACTCATTTGGTATGGTTAAAAAGCTCGACTTAAAAAAAGTTCGTTTCAAGCTCGAGCTCGAATTAAGCTTGTTTAAAGCTCGACTCAAATTAAGCTTGTTTAAAGCTCGGCTCAAGAATAAAATAAAATAAAAAAAGCTCAATTCTTAAATCCAAAGAATACCTAGAGAAAATGAAAATACCTAAGAAAATGAAAAGACAGAGAAGATGAAAAGACATCTTGTTCACGAGCTTCTAATCGAGCTATCTCATGAGCTCTTAATCGAGCCGTCTCACGAGCTCCTAATTAAATCTATTTTCGTACTTAAACTCGGCTTGTTGATCAAATGAGCTTTAAAATGAAGCTCAAGCTCAGCTTGTTTACATGATGAGCCGAACACGAACGAGCTTTAAAATTTTTTATTTTTTTTTAAAAAAATCGATCTAAATTTTGATAGTGTTTGATAGAAAAATTGCTATTACTGTATAGAATAGAGTTTATTTAAGAATATCTAAGAAAATAACTAGCTTTTTATAATAGTTTTGCCTCAAAAAATAAGTTCAAAAAAAAAACTATTTCTTTATTTTCTAAAGAATAAATTCAAAAAATAATTTATAATTAAATATAAATTATTTTTAATTAACTTATTTTTTATTATTATAATTTTTAAAAATAAAAAAAATAAACCCCTTCTATTCTTATTTTCTATTTCAAATACATCCTAAAAGCCGACTGCTTGGAAGCTCCCCAACAACCATACATACGTGTTGGTGCCCCGCAAGCATAATATTTTGTTAATACGAAACTTCCGGCCAACTCCCTCCTCATGTTTTTAAACAAGTGGATTCTAGGTGTCGTCTTTTCTACCAACTCTCACGTTTTAAACGGCCGTTAGAAATAAACGGGTTTGAGCTCTCCTTCGAGGGACTTTCGCTTCTCAGTGGAGAATTGTCGCATTTGTCTTCGTCTGCACATGGAATTTGGAGGGGAACTTTATCTCCTGTTTGTTAGTGTGATGCCCCTCCCAATTGTCTAAAAAATAATCAGGTTCATGCGTGAAGCGCTTTCTAGAATCGGATTGGTTTTGGCTTTTGATTTCACTATCATCATGCAAAAGGATTTTTGTCCTGTCTTTACTTTTGGAATCAATTTGATCATGCCTTACTTTTGAAATTGATTTGATGAAATTTGATTTATGAATAGGAAGTACTTGCAACTTGTTATATTTCTAGAATGTTGTCGAGCAAATTTCTTCAATATTGATTGTAATAAAATAATTAGCATGTGTGTTTTTTTGTTCAGGAGTATTTAAGATGTAATCCTTTTGGGATGATACCATCAAAGCTTTTCATATCGTTTGATTAGTTTTATAACTTTCATTACCGTATAAACTTATCCATCTACTATCTACTGTATATATTTAATTACTCATTATTTATACTTATATTCTCAATACGTATGAGCATACTTATTCATTCACTATGTACACACATAACATACTTATTCATCTACTGTACATTCTTATCTGCCGACATAAAGTCTCCGATGTTATAATAATAGGATTTATATAAAACATGCAAATCAAGACAGTGACTCGGCTCTTAGGTAGTATTTAAAATAGGGAATAAGAGGGGATATCTTCTTTTATTTTCAAAAACCATAACTATAAGATAGTGTTTGGTATGGGGATAAGGGGATATTCTCTGGATATCCCCCCTTATTCCCAAATGCTATAGCTAGAGGGGATATGTCTAAAAAAGTTTAACCAGAGGGGATAATCCATGTTTAACCATGGGTTATTCCCTGAACTTATTCCTTAGGGAACTCATGAACAACTAAAGTTATCCCTTGATGGCAGACTTGTAATTTTAAAAAAATGCTTATTCCCTCAGCTATCCCCTGGATAAATGCTATCCTGTATATTTATCCAGAGATAGCTTTTGGGCTATCAAACACTACTTAAGGGATAGCTGGGAATAAAGTTAACCAAAGAAATAATCCATGGTTAACCATGCCATGGGTTATTCCCTCAATTTATTCCCTAGAAAATGCAGGAATAGCTGGTTATCCCTCCAAACAAGAGTAAAAAAAGTTATCCTATGGATTTACCTTTTTTGCATTTGATATGATCAATGAGATAGCCAAGGGATATCCCTAGGGATAGCCATTGGATAAACTCTATTCCGTACACTTATCCATGAATAATATTTTTTTCTATCAAACACTACCTTAGTTTCCACTTTCCAGGCTCCTCGGTGAGCAAAGGTAGAGCTGGAAAGCACCCATTAGGTGACCAATGAAGGAATGGATTTGAATTTAGGTAGTGTTTGAAATAGGGGATAAGAGAAAATATCCAGGGGATATCCCCTCTTATTCCTTTGGCTGCGTTTGGATGCTGAAATAAGGCCTGGAATAAATTTATTTATTAAAAATAATAAATTAAGTATGTTATTTTTTTTCTTTATTAATATAAAAAAATTTATTAAGTATGTTCTTATATTATTTTATGAATAGCAATTAATTTATTACCTTATTTATTAATAAAAATATTTATTGATAAATCATTTTTATTGGAAGGGGTATCTTTGGAATTTCAAAAAATTCTTCATCTATTCCTACTGGAATACATGTTTATTTCCATATCATCCAAACATCATTTGAAATAACACTGCATTAATTGCACTGGAATAACATGGAATACCAGATTTTGATCCAAACAAAAATCTGGAATAACAAAAGGAATAAGCTATTCTTACGGAATTCGTATCCTTATTCCTGTAATAACTTTTTAACATCCAAACGCAGCAAAGCCATAACTATAAGACATAGCTGGGAATAAAGTTAACCAAAGGGATAATCCATGGTTAACCATGGGATATCCCCTCAATTTATTCCCTAGAAAATGCAGGAATAGTTGGTTATCCCTCCAAATAAGAGTAAAAAAAAAGTTATCTTATGGATTTACCTTTTTGCGTTTGATATGATCAATGGGATAGCCAAGGGCTATCCCTAGGGATAGCCAGGGGACAAACTCTATCCCGTACATTTATCCATGAATAATATTTTTTCTATCAAACATTACCTTAGAGTGCTAGTGTTTGGCGCCTAGTGTTTGTCAACAAGAATGTTAGGTTAATGTAGTTTCGAAGCAGGACTGTTAATCTAGCTGTTACTTTCTATTCAATCTAATTGACTAAGAAACTTGAAAAGTTAAAAGTTCGTCTCAACACGTGTGGAGAAAAATCTGCTTTAGTAGACGCATGACAAACAAGAAAAAGAAAAAATTATTTGTAATTTAGTACTAATCCAAATATGACGGTTGCTAATGGTTAATAATTCTTTCTAACTTCCACCAGAACGCTAGTTTCAACGTTTTTTTTTTTTTCTTGGTTGAATGATCACGCTCTCTCCCTTTCATCAGCCCACCCCCCGCCGGCGACTTTTTATGAATTGAAACGTTTGAATGGTCACCTTCTCTCTTGCTCTTTAAGAAGGAGGCAAAATCAGGCCTAAGTGAATCTAAAATTTTCAACCAGGCCAGACAAAATTAAGATTAATCATATCTTCATATACATCTAACTAGATTGCAACTAAAAAAATAATCTATTGTCATTGTCATCATAATTATCATAACACCATCACCATTTTTAAGCATAAATATTGGAAGCTCACATAAAAAGACTAACCAGAAAGTAAACATTATTTGGTTTTATTACCCTCAATGGATACCTATTAGAGTTTAATTCACAAAATCAATGAGGACATATTTTTATATATATATATGAAGAACTCTAGTCCTAATCCATATAGTACATATTCCTTTTTTATATAAGCACAGGTTGTTGAACCTAAGGGTTCAATTATACATGTTTTGATGATAAAAAGATATTGATTGAAAAATTAATGTAATACTTGAGTTTATATTAGTAGATAAGTACAAGGGTCAATTCAAGCTAATACTTGAGAAAAATTTCATTAGCATGTGCTCTATTAGCAAGGAATTCAAATAGCATGCAAAAAGCAAGTTAGAAGAGAACAACATCAAATCAACTACTATTCAATGTAAGAATATTCAAAGGAGATTCCTGCTTCCAATTTTTATTTAGCGCAACTGCACGAGTCAGGTGCGGACCCATGCGCTAGCGGTCCGCACGGTGCATCATTGTGCCATTGGGTGCGGCTGCACACGATGCAAGCCAATCATGCTCGCCAGCGATGCGGCCGCGACCGTCGCTCCACGTGTTGGGCATGGGCCGCCGCGCACGATGCTTGCACTGAGCATTACTAACGCGCGCATCGGTGTGCAGGCGCCGGACCTGCGGCCCTCTTCCCCCCTGCCTTCCCCACACCCCGCCCGCTGCTCTGCCTTGTTGCTCCCCCCTATTGCTCCTCCCTCGGCTCCCGTTGGCCCCCGGCGTCAGCTCCTGGCTCCCTCCACGTCCCTGGTTGCCCTGGCCCCCCATCCTTCCTCCCCTTGGCCCCCAGCCCCCCTGGTCCCCCCCCCCCCCCCCCGTTGGCCCCCCTGGCTCCTTTGGCATCGACTCCCCCTTGGCCCTCTTGATCCCCTGGCCCACCACCACCTGCCCCCCTGGCCCCCTTGGTCCCCTAGCCCCCGCCCCCGGCTTCCCCCTTTGGCTACCCCATTGGCCAATTTAGTTCTGGCCCCCCATCTCGATCGATCTTTCCATCGTTGCTTGCCTTCCAATCAATATTGCTGGTAAAAAATATTATGTGAATTAAAAATAATTTTATATTGTATATTTGATATAAATTTTATAATATTAAAATATATTATTTTAGTGTTAGTTATATGCAATGTTATATTAATTGTTGATTACATAAGTTAATTATTTCTTATTAATATGTTGTATAATCTTGAAAAAAATAATGATTAGTAACCTTCAATTATTAGGAATAGTGCCATTAAAATCAAATGTATTTGTACTTGATATTATTGTAGAGAGACATTGTTTCGAGGCACATCAACGATATATTTAAGAGGCATGCAGACCTGGAGGGCTACTATTGGGAGCACCTCAGTGAGGAGGTGAGGAAGTTCTATTGGATAGAGTTTCATGTATGTATTTTATAATTATAATAATATGAATAGAATTTTAAACTTGTTCATTTACTTTATTCGCTAACTGCATTAACTATTGTAAATATATTTGAATTATTTTGATTTTATTTCAATTCCGATACGTACAAGGTTAGTATACATTATTTGCATGATACTTAATTGCATTTATAATATCATATTATCAACATTTGTATATATAATTTATTAATTACAATATGCATATTCATAATTGTTCTGCTTGCAGAAAGAATTTAAGTGGGATCTAGTCCTCACTCCTTCAATTAGAATAGCTTGGACTTTACTTACTCGATACTCTGATGATTTATGCCACTGGTGAGGGCATCAAACGCCTCGTCCATATCTTCGATTCTATATGGAATGGCTGGCAGCAGTAGTGGATGGATCCTCATGGCGGAGGAGGTCGGTCATAGCTAGCTGAACCACTGATCCGAGAAAGGTAGTCTGAGCACTGGTCTTTCTTACCATACTATGGGATCCATTTCGATTAAGAAGCATCGACATCATCTTGTACGTATATAAATTTATTGATTTTGTGTACTTATTAATGATAAATTTTTTAAAATGAATATAACTACAAATTCAAAACCTTATTTTTTAGAGGCTATAGGAAGGCATCGATCTAAGGCACTGGCAGTTGTTTAAGGCGACTCATATAAGAAAAGATGGGTCATGGGTCGATAGTCGCTCCTAGCGTATCAGAGTAAATAAATCATTGAAAACATGATGTGTTTATTGATATATTTCTTCCAATATGAGTTGCATTATATTTGATATGTATTCCTTGCAGGCATGTATGGATGAGCGATTATATCAGACCACACAGCCATTAGAGAAGAGAGGGTCCACGCTTGATCCTTCACCGCAGAGAGCGATCGCATCTTCTTAGAGGCTATTGGTGCACAGCCAAACGATCGTAAAGTTTATGGTCTGAGCGCCAAAGTTTATGCATTCTTCGGTCGACGTGATTTCTCTTCTTCCAGTCAAGGTAGCACCAACAATTACAAGCAAATTGAGCATTTCATCATGAATTGTGTGAGATTGGAAATGATGATGAAGATCACAGACATCCGATGGAAACATCAAGAGGAGCACGTTCGTTATGAGTAGCAGTTAGAGGAGATATGGCAATTGATAATTCGTATGTCGCAGTCAACACAATTCCTGCTCCATCTCTAGCTCCAGATGACCCTCCCTCAGTTGATCGGCATTTATTTTTATATTTTATTATATTTTATGGTGTAATATGTTTTTTGTATTTCTATGCTACTAGTTTCTATTATTAATATATTAATTTTATTTCTATTTTTAATGAAATATTCTATTTATAAATGTGTTCCTTATTGAAATTGAATATTATTTAAGTAGGTTAATTAAAATCAATAAAATTTTATTTATAAAATTTTATTTTTTTAAAAAAAAATAGCGACGTAGTGTTAGCATCGCTAATCTTCATTACAGATTAGCGACGCCAAAAGATGCTGCTAATTAGCGATACCTGTTAGGCATTGCTAATTACTATCGCTATATAGCAACTCTGAAAATGGTGTTGCTAAACTCATCACAAATTAGCGACGAAACTGCTCGGCATTGCTAATTTTTGTAGCAATGATCATTTTAGCGATGAAATTTTTGACATCGTTGTGGCGTCGCTAATTGGATTAATGATATTTTTTTGGGTTTAGCGACTCCATTTTGGCATCGCTAATTTGGGAAATTCTTGTAGTATAATCGCTATATAGCAACTCCGAAAATGGTGTCGCTAAACTAATCGCAAATTAGCAACGAAACTGCTCAACTCACTAATTTCTGTAGCAATGATCATTTTAGCGATGAAATTTTTAGCGTTTGTGGCGTCGCTAATTGGATTAACAATAATTGTTTTGGGTTTAGCGACTCCATTTTGGCGTCACTAATTTGGAAATTCTTGTAGTGTAATTGCTTTTTGAGTACTTGACTTCCTTTGATCTATTTTCCTATTACTCTAGTTGCCTAACATGCTTAAGAAAAATTAATCTTTAATCGTAAAGAAATAGTATATGATTAGTATGCAAAGTAGGTCTAGTAGCATAGAGGGTATTATAGAAAAATGAATAAATTTTAGCAACTTATTCAAAAAAATTATAATGTAAAAGAATATAGGTATATAACAGATACACAAATCACTTTCCAATAAAAATATATTGATAAATTTTTTCTATATAAATATCGTTGGGGTAACACTTATCAAAATATCGATTCCAAGTAACTTTTATTCTTCTCAAAGAAAGAGGCCTAAATGTTACAAAGATAATTTAAATTATTTATCCAATCAAATACACCAGCAGTTTTATAGAAAATGCTGCTTAAAGCATCTTATGACAGTGGTTTTTAAAATTTGTTAGTAAAAAAGTGTTGCTAATTTTGTAGTATATAGTATGACCACTTAGAAGGAAGTCAACAAGCTTAAGTCAAATTGGTCATGTTAAAAGAAGAGCTATTTAAACCTAACTTTCAAAAGTGAAGGGTAACTAATATAGGCCAATCCAACTTGAACCTTACACATAGGATGAAATGATGTGATAGCTCAACTATATTGCCACAGATGATGAATGATAGCGTAAAATGCAATATGGCCAACTTTTCATATCTGGTCACTTAAATCCTTCATTCTGAGGAAATCATCGACCTTCATGAGAGCACTGCCCTTATTCGAAACAGCAAGAAAATTTGAGTGGGGGCTTTGTTGTTTAATTTAAGAAGGGTTTCTTTCTTTGCCTTTTCTATCATCTTTATTAGAGTTACTCAAGAAGAGTTTGACTCCAACGCAACTCCTCTAGACACCTATAAAAGCAAACTCTCACCTCATTGATAAAAGATTTTTGAGCCTTTAGCGTTAGATTACTCACATTCTAAGACTTCTTCGAAGGGAATGGAGGGGGAGAATGGAGAGGAGAGGAGAAGGGAACGGAGTTTGTTTGGGAGGAAAGGCGAAATTTGGGAGGATGATGAAAGGAGAAGGGAGAGAGGAATCAGATTAACTCATTCCTTTCCGTTTGTCCTCAAAAGGTCCATTTTTTAACCTTAAATCATGGGGTAAAGAAAAGAAGAAAAATATTTTAGTACTTTATGTTCTACCATTTCAAAACTAACCTTCAGCATTAAAAACCTAAAATCTCTTCTTTTCAATAGTGAAGGCGATATTTTTTAATTTGTGAACATAACTTTTCTCCTTCTTTCTTATTCACTTCTATCTAAACAAGATGAATGTATGTTACCATTTCTTCTCTTTCCATCCTTCCGAACAAGAGGAGAGAAACAATCCCCCCTTCCTCTCCAATGTGATGTGTTCTATTTGAGATAAGCTAAGCATTCTTCCTTGGTTGACATATGAAGACCAAATTCTGATATCAACAACTTTTATCAAAGATAAAAATCCATGACTAGGATTTTTTCCAATATGAAAGAATTAATCCCTTATTTGATGGCTTCAAATGGACTTATAGTTAATTTCTAGCTATGACCTTTCTCACATATAGTTTCATTAGATCTTTTCAAAGATTTTTATAAACCTCAATATATAGAATACTGCTATGGGTGCAGCCCTACTATCCCAAAATGTCTCCACACCTTATGGCATAAGGATATTATACTTCTTAGAATAATAAATGTGCTTGTATAATTGTTCAAGAACATCCCCAATCCATCATATATAGTTTTTTGAAGAAATACATTGCATACATTCAAATTATAACATCTAATGATACATTTCACATTGTGTGTATAGGGTTAAGATCAATTATACCTCATTTAACTCTAATAGAGTTGTTTTTTAAAAAAATTGGATGATGTAGTTTTTGCATTAATAATTTGAATCATTAGACACAATTTACAATCATGTGATTTAGAAATTCATAGCTCATATATCAATGATAAAAATTATCTAGCTTTTAGCTACTAAATATATATGTTACAGGCCTAAAATCACATGTTTCTTAGTATATAAGTAGTTTAGATATAGTATATTACATTTAATAGCTCAAATCTTTAATATACAATCTCATCATCCAATTTAGTAAAAGCATAACTTAATCTTGACCGATACACACACACTACGTATATAAGTACATGCGCGCGTGCGCGCGCACACACACACACATATATATATATACAAACATGCACATATATACAGATATAATTTGACTTGGCTACACTTAAGTAAATCTCAACTTAGAGCTAGTTAGATTTATATTAGATAGTAGGATCATATATTAATAATTCAAGTCATTGAATATGATCCACTATTTGTAATATGCTTCAATATCAAAAATCATGCAATCTAGAAACTCATAGCATCTACATCAAATGGTTAAAAATTAAATAGTTTAAATAATACAAAACAATACATATTACTTTAACTGCTTGATGCATGGATTATGAGTCTTTAAGTTACTTTTTTTTATGTTTAAGCATTTTAGAAATAGTATATTATATCAAATAACTCAAAACAATGATATAGGATATTCATTATCAAATTTAGAATTAATCAAATTTGAGTAGAAATTCATTCAAGGATAGCCCAAGCAAACTTCTCTATATCCATGCATATATACATACATACATACGTACGTACGTACGTACGTACGTACATACATACATGCGTACATACGTATATATGTACGTATGTACGTACGTATGTATGTATGTACATATGTATGTACATATATACCTATTGAGAGACATGTAGAAGTATCACTGTTTGAGTTTAAACATCAAAATAGTCTTTGACAAAAGAGAGTTGACAACTAATTTACCTAAATGTTACAAGAATGGGCTTAAAAATAGATACAATGCAGTGTTGAAATAGCTAAATGCAATACCTTAACCTAATGCACATTAGCTAAAAGAGATGTTTCACTAGAGCTACTATAATTAAAATTTTTAAATAAATCCATTTTTATAATGGCTGGCATTGAGTTAAGTTTGCAACATATTTGAATTACTTAAAATAAAATTAATTTTATGAGCAATTTTATGAGTCTATGCTAGTGTTGGCAAACTTTAAAAAATTATAAAATACTTCATTCCATGGCTTATAATTTAAGCATAATTTTTCATGAATTTTATCTAAACTTTTATATTTTTCTTCTAAAAGCTCAAGTTAGATGAATTAGAAGTCTTATAGGAATTAGGAATCTATTGTTAGATATTTAGTTGATATGCATCTCTATAGTTTCTTTAGGAAATTTGTATCCTATTTTACGTTTAAAAAATCTAATGATTTAGAAAATAAATATCCTAAGAAAAGTGAGAAATCTAGAAGCTTTAAGATAATTCTCTATAAATAAGTCCTATTTGAAATCTTTTAATATGAGAAATTCATCAATAAAATTTTTAAAAATTTTCTTCAATTATTGATTGAAGAGCTTCCTTGTCTATCATAGTGTGAGACCCTAATCTTATGAAAGATGATTTGTGCAAGGCCAATTGTTAATTCTTTCAATATCAACTAGCATTTAATACCCTCATTCTCTCAAAAGAATCTAGCATTGATTTCAAATTTTTGTTGTGATGATGACACTCAAAGTTAGATGTTTCTAACCAACATGCTTGTAAATCTCTAGTTCCAATTGTAAGGTAGGAATTTCTTAATTTTCTAGTCGCTGTTTAGTGTGGAGATGTTGGGATTCATGGCCTTATTTTAAGAGATAATTATATGTTGATAAACAAAGTGTGAAGCAATGTTCAAAGTAAATTGGAATAGTTATGTTGGGGGGTAAAATCGTCATTGCATCAATATCCATGCGAGATGGCTAAGGCCGACCTCCTCCCTTCGCCCTTCCGGGCTCCCATAGCTCGGCCCTTCCGGGCTTCCATAGCTCGGCTCCTTCCGGGCTTCCGTAGCTCGACCCCTTCCGGGCTTCCGTAGCTCGGCCTTTCCAGGCTTTCGTAGCTCGGCTCCTTCCGGGCTTCCGTAGCTCGGCCCTTCTGGGCTTCCATAGCTCGGCCTTTCCGGGCTTCCATAGCTCGGCCCTTCCGGGCTTCCCTAGCTCGGCTCCTTCCGGGCTTCCTTAGCTCGGCCCTTCCGGGCTTCCATAGCTCGGCCCTTCCGGGCTTACATAGCTCGGCTCCTTCCGGGCTTCCGTAGCTCGGCCCTTCCGGGCTTCCGTAGCTCGGCTCCTTCCGGGCTTCCGTAGCTCGGCCCTTCCGGGCTTCCGTAGCTCGGCTCCTTCCGGGCTTCCGTAACTCGGCCCTTCCGGGCTTCCGTAGCTCGTTTCCCCCCGAGTCACCATGGCCCGGCTACGTTAAATGATCCATAATCGAATACCCACCTCCGCGGAACCTGACGCGGGAGAGCCCAGGTTCACCATAACGACATCCTAGATAAGGAATCATATCGAAACGTGGCCTAGGACCTATCATAACTATCCCAGGCCTACTCAGCCAGATCTCAGTCATCAAGAAGCTCTCCTGGCCGTCGATCCCCTAACAAACAGGATACGGATTTCAACGGCCCCACAACGGCCTAATTCTATCCACCTCCGCATCCTAACAACCTCTGAACCTTCCAGAAGATGCTCAAGACACAGGTGACAGCCTATAACTACCACACTGGCAGATTCCCTCAGGTACGCATACGCATGCGCTCTCTTGGATGCATACTCATACATGCGCTCTCACTCTCCTGCCCTCACGCCGGCAGCTCGTCGGTGCTCTTGCCTTCCAGAGCTCCCGATTGGCTACCCCCGGAGAGGCCTCCCGGAGAGATCCATCTTCCCATTATCTTGTTGATCGCCGATTTCTTCTCCACTGACTTGAGCGTCGAAGGATCTTCCGCGGAGGGCCACCCCCAACGCCTCTCGCGCGAGGACTTTTTGTGCAGGTCCGCCCCCTCTCCCTGGAGATCGACCGCGCCCAAGTCGGAGGATGGATCCCGGCGGCAACAGATTGACGCTAGAGGAAGGGCCTCAAGTCCCATTAAAACTTGAAAAGAGGAGATAAGGATCTAAATCCGGAGCAGAACCTCTCTAATGGCCAACCGGAGGAGAGCAACCTCGGAAGCCCAAGATCAGGTCGCTTCCCAGAGGCCTGATCCGACGAGCGGTGTAGCGCCGCAACCACCACCAGTCGAAACCCCGTCACCGCCTGCCATCCCGATGACCCAGGACCAGTTTGCTTCGCTGGCCCAGCAAGTTCAAACTCTGACCCATCTGGTTCAGGAGCGCCTCACAGCTCCTCCTGATCCGCACTTTTATAAGGAAGCGGCGGTTCCTTCTTCACCGGCGACCTCCTCCTCCAGTCCGCACAAATCTGCGGACCCCCCACACCGACCTGGAGGAGACAAGCCGATCTCGCGAGGCGTCACAACGAAGGTCCTCCCAGATCTCGGCGAGCCGGGTCTCTCTCACCGGTGACTTCCCACTATGATTCGACGTCGTCTCTGCGATCCTCTCGCCCAGCTCCCCCTCTGGCTGGCGAAGAGGAGATCCGTCGTCAGATCCAAGAAATGCGTCAAGAGCTGGACGCCGCCAAACAGACCCATCCGCCTCAGCCCAAGGCGGAGCAGGGCATCCCTTTCTCTAAGAGGATCATGGAGGAAGTGATTCCCTCCCATGTCAAGTTACCGGTCGTCGAACCCTATCACGGCTCTTCTGACCCGGACGACCATCTCAGCAGCTTCCGATCGATTATGATGTTCCACGGAGCATCTAATGCGGTCCTCTGTCGCGCCTTTCCCTCCACCCTCAGAGGATCCGCCCGAACCTGGTTCAACGCTTTGAAGCCAGGTTCTATTGATTCATTCGATGAGCTGAGCCACCTTTTTATTGGCCAGTTCGTCAGCAGTCGCTGCCACCGACGAAGGTCCGACTCCCTCTCCGAAGTTAAGCAGAGAGAGGGGGAGTCCTTGAGGAATTACCTTGGCCGTTTCAATAAGGCCATGTTGAAAGTGGACCACCTTAATCATGAGGTGGCCATGTCTACTTTGGCGGGGGGAGTTTCGAAGGAAGGCGACTTCTACCTAGCAATGGAGGTCAGCTACCCCCCCAGCCTATCTGATATGATGGCCCTGGTGGACAAGTACGCGAGAGTCGAGGAATCGCGGAGAATTGCCCGCGCTGAGCAGGCAAAGAAGCAAGAGCCCAAAGTCCCTGATAGGCACCGTCCCGTCCGGCGGCCAAGTCCGCCTCGCCGCCAGAGAGTCCCTCCACTGCCACCAAGGAATCGCTCCCGGAGCCCTTCCAGGCGATTCAACCACTACACTCCGCTGACCGTACCCCGGGCGCAAATCCTTATGGAGATAGAGCGCCAGCTCCCCGGCCAATACCTCTTCGAGGGAACCCGACCCGAAGAGATCCCACCAAGTACTGCCGTTACCACCGGGAGCACGGCCACGACACTGAAGAATGCTAGCAGCTGAAAAATGAAATCGAGAGACTGATCCAGCGGGGGCGACTGAATCAGTTCAGGAGGGCGCCCGAGCCACAACAACAAGGAGGTGACCGCCAGCCCGAACTTCAACAACCTTCTCCTCCACCGAATCCGCCCGTGATCGGCCGTATTAATATGATTGAAGAGGCCGGCGGATCAAGCCCCAGAGGCGACAATGATGGATCAGTACCAAAGAAGGCACGGACGGGCGAACTCTCCTTCTCCGATGACGATCTCCTAGGGATACAGCTCCCCCATGATGACGCACTAGTTGTATCCCTTAATTTGAACAACTATGATGTAAGCCGAATCCTAGTTGATAGTGAAAGTTCGGTAAATGTTTTGTACCTCGGTGTGTTTGCCAGGATGAAATTACTCATAGAAAATCTTCGAGCCGTGGATTCCACCTTGATGGGATTCACAGGCGACGTCGTCGTTCCGAAAGGGGTCGTCACCCTGATGGTCCGCGCGGGAACCTGGCCCCTTGTGACCATTGTTCAGACAGACTTCCTAGTGACCGACCTCAGATCCCCCTACAACGCAATATTCGGAAGGCCCGGTCTGATGTCCCTCAAGGCCATTGTCTCCATCCCACACCTATCCATGAAGTTTCCCACCGAACGAGGAGTTGGAGTTGTTCGGGGAAGTCAGGCCATGGCTCGGCAGTGCTTTGTTACAAGCCTACAGTCCAGAATGCCAGAGGTTGATGGGCTAGATGCTCGTGAGGACTTCACCGAACAAAGGGGAGAACCGGCAGAGGAATTGGAGGAGGTACCGCTGGACGAAGCTCGATCCGACCGAACCATCAAAATCGGGTCGCTGCTCAAAGGAGAGCCTCGGCACAGATTGATCGGGTTCCTCCGAAGTAACACTGACATCTTCGCTTGGTCCACCTCCGACATGCCAGGGATCAACCCCGAGGTTCTCGTCCATCATCTCAATGTGGATGAAATGCACAGGCCGGTTAAGCAGAAGAAGAGGAGTTTCGCCCCAGAACGATAAAAGGCCATTGAAGAAGAGGTAGACAAACTCATCAAAGCTAATTTCGTTCGAGAGGTAAATTACCCGAGCTGGCTGTCAAATGTCGTCATGGTGAAAAAGTCGAACGACAAGTGAGAATTTGCATCGACTTCACCGACCTCAACAAAGCCTACCCGAAGGATAGCTTCCCCCTCCCTTGGATTGACCAGCTCGTGGACGCCACCTTAGGCCACCAGATGCTGTCATTCATGGACGCCTATTCCGGCTACAATCAGATCCGAATGGCCCCTGAAGATGAAGAAAAGACCGCCTTCATAACCGACCGAGGTACTTACTGTTACCGCGTTATGCCTTTTGGTCTTAAAAATGCAGGTGCCACCTACCAGAGGCTGGTCAACAAAGTGTTCAAGGAGCAGATCGGCCGGAATATGGAGGTGTACGTGGACGACATGCTGGTTAAAAGCAAGGAGGCTTCACGACATGTTGAGGACCTCGCGGAGAGCTTCACCACGCTGCGCAAGTACGAGATGAGACTCAACCCGGCCAAATGTGCCTTCGGTGTCAACTCGGGGAAGTTTCTTGGCTTCATGGTCTCCCAGCGAGGTATCGAAGCCAACCCCCAGAAGATTCAAGCTCTCCGACAAATGGCGCCCCCGGCATCTGTCAAAGAGGTCCAGCGCCTAACGGGAGATAGCGGCCCTAAACCGCTTCATGGCGCGGTCGGCCGAGAGATGCCTCCCCTTCTTCAAAACTCTCCGATCGGCTAAAAGCTTCCAGTGGACTCCCGAATGTCAAAGGTCGTTTCAAGATCTCAAGGAGTACCTCGGCTCGCCCCCGCTCCTCAGCAGTCCGACCCCAGGAGAGACCCTATTCTTATACCTGGTTGTTTCGGAAGGTGCAGTCTGCTCGGTGCTGATCAAGGAAGAAAGAAAAGTCCAAAAGCCAATCTACTATGTCAGCAGGCTGCTCCGCGATGCGGAGACGAGGTACAGCAGAATCGAAAAGATGGTGCTGGCCGTAATTACCTCAGTTCGAAAGCTGTGGCCATACTTCCAAGCACATTCCATGACGGTTCTGACCGACCAACCCATCAAGACGGTGGTCCACCGTCCCGAGACATCGGGGAGAATGACCAAATGGGCCGTCGAGCTAAGTGAGCATGACATACATTTCCAGCCTCGCCCAGCCATCAAGGCCCAGGTGCTAGCCGACTTCCTCCTCGAGTGTACCATCCCGGAGGACGGTTCTACCCCAGACTCCCCCGAAGAACCAAAAGCTGGAGCCCGATGGCTCCTCCATGCCGACGGGTCATCTAATGCCCATCGCTCCGGTGCGGATCTGGTTCTTACCAGTCTGGAGGGGATGACCTTCGAATATGGCATCCGATTCTCCTTCCCGGCCTCCAACAACGAAGCCGAGTACGAAGCCCTATTAGCCGGTCTCCGAATCGCCCGCAATCTGAAAGTGGAAAAGCTTAATGCCTTCACCGACTCTCAGCTGGTGGCCGGCCATGTACGGGGAGAGTTTGAGGCCCGGAAGCCGAACATGATTCGATATCTCCAGGAGGTACGGAACCTACTTCCCCACTTTGCCGAATTCAAAATTATTCAGATTTCCAGATCCGAGAATGCCCGCGCCGACCTACTCTCCCGATTGGCGACCGCGGAAACAATGGATGCCGAGCAAAAGTTCCACTTGGAGACTCTGGAAAGGCCCAGCATCGCGGAAGCCGACCGAATAATGCAAGTTGAGGCCGAACCATCTTGGTTCGACCCTATCCTCAAATACCTCAAAGAAGGATCGCTTCCGTCAGACCGGAGAGAGGCTAGAAAACTGAAGCTGCAGGCCACTCACTACGTATTGGTTGACAACCAGCTTTACAAGCGATCTTTTTCCATGCCGCTGCTCAGATGCCTTCGCCCGTCCGAAGCAGATTATGCTCTGCGCGAGGTACATGAAGGAATTTGCGGCAACCATTTGGGAAGTCGGTCCCTATGCCACAAAGTGCTACGACAAGGCTACTACTGGCCGACCATGCAGAAAGACGCAGATGACCTAGTCCGAGCCTGCGACCCCTGCCAGAGGCATTCGAGCATCCAAAGGCTCCCTTCCGCCGAGCTAATTCCCATATCCTCCGCTTGGCCCTTCGCCAAATGGGGGATGGACATCCTCAGCCCATTCCTGCTTGCCACAGGACAACGGAAATTTCTATTTGTCGCCATCGACTACTTCACCAAATGGGTCGAAGCGGAAGCAGTTGCGCAAATTACCGAGGCACGGGCCAGAGATTTTGTTTGGAGGTCTATCATCTGCCGATTGGCCTCCCTGCATACCATAATCACTGACAACGGCAAGCAGTTTGACAACTCTAAATTCCGCCAGTTCTGTGAGGAGCATGGAATTCGTCATCACCTCACTTCAGTCGGGTACCCACAAGCCAACGGAGCGGCCGAGGTGACCAACAGGACCCTCCTTCAGGGAATCAAAGCTCGCCTCTCCAGAGCCCAAGGCAGGTGGGCGGAGGAGCTGCACCATGTCTTATGGGCCTACCGCACAACCCCAAGAATCCCGACAGGTGAAACCCATTCCGAATGGCTTTCGGTACAGAGGCCGTTATCCCTGTGGAAGTCGGCCTCCCATCATTGCGGGTGGAAAGCTACTCAGAGGAAGCTAGCAACGAACAGCTCCGCACCAACCTCGACTTGGTGGAGGAAATTAGGGAGAAGGCCCGGATCAGAATGGCTGCTTATCAACAAAGGGTGGCCCGTTACCATGCTTCCAGAGTCAAAGGGAAGGCCTTCCTACCCGGCGACCTTGTCCTCCGAAAGGCCTCTGTTTCCAAGCCGCTGGAACAAGGAAAGCTGGCGCCAAACTGGGAGGGCCCGTACCAAGTAGCAGAGATCATCGGACCGGAACCTACAAGCTACAAGATCTGGATGGGAAATCCATTCCTCGGACGTGGAATTCGGACAATCTTCAAAATATTATCAATAGGGTACGTCCTCTCCAAATTTATTTTCATATGCCCCATTATATCTTCCTGTTGGCACATTTTTCTCAATGCAAATCATTATGCACTACATCACCAAAAATTGCAAAAAGAAACAGATGCTGCTTACCAATCCTCGGCACGACCGAGATCCTTGTCTGGACAAGATTTCTCCGAACCTTGGCAGGGCCAAGTAAAATATTCTCCGAACCTCGGCTGGGCCGAGCAGCAAATTCTCCGAACCTTGGAGGACCAAAATATTCTCCGAACCTCAGCTGGGCCGAGCAACAAATTCTCCGAACCTTGGCAGGGCCAAGTAAAATATTCTCCGAACCTCGGCTGGGCCGAGCAACAAATTCTCCGAACCTTGGCGGGGCCAAGTAAAATATTCTCCGAACCTCGGCTGGGCCGAGCAACAAATTCTCCGAACCTTGGCGGGGCCAAGTAAAATATTCTCCGAACCTCGGCTGGGCCGAGCAACAAATTCTCCGAACCTTGCAGGGCCAAGTAAAATATTCTCCGAACCTCAGCTGGGCCGAGCAATAAATTCTCCGAACCTTGGCAGGGCCAAGTAAAATATTCTTCGAACCTCGGCTGGGCCGAGCAACAAATTCTCCGAACCTTGGCAGGGCCAAGTAAAATATTCTCCGAACCTCGGCTGGGCCGAGCAACAAATTCTCCAAACCTTGGCAGGGCCAAGTAAAATATTCTCCGAACCTCGCTGGGCCGAGCAACAAATTCTCCGAACCTTGGCAGGGCCAAGTAAAATATTCTCTGAACCTCGGCTGGGCCGAGCAACAAATTCTCCGAACCTTGGCAGGGCCAAGTAAAATATTCTCCGAACCTCGGCTAGGCCGAGCAACAAATTCTCCGAACCCTGGGCCAAGTAAAATATTCTCCGAACCTCGGCTGGGCCGAGCAACAAATTCTCCGAACCTTGGCAGGGCCAAGTAAAATATTCTCCGAACCTTGGCTGGGCCGAGCAACAAATTCTCCGAACCTTAGCAGGACCAAGTAAAACATCCTCCGAACCTCGACTGGGCCGAGCGATGAATTCTCCGAACCTTGGCAGGGCCAAGTAAAACGTTCTCCGAACCTCAGCAAGGCTGAGTAAAAATTTCTTCAGGTTAAGACGTCGGCTGAAAGCCGAAGTGCGTATGCCCCGATTAAGGCCGAGAGACTTCCAAATAGCCCCTAAAATTTCCGCCGGTTTAAAACGAAGCACGCTGAGCAAAAAAAAAAAACCATTGACACACAAAAGGAAGGGCCCATTAAGCCCCGCGTAATCGGGCAAAAGCCCCGAGCAGAGCCAAGGAACGCCCCTCTGCTACTAAAATCTTTGGGTAACGCCCCTATAACCCATCGATCAAAGCGTCTACTTCGACGCATGAGCCAGTGGAGCCACGCTGACTCCCTAACTATTACGCGAATGACATATTTAAAAGCAAAAGACTCTTGAAAAAGAAAGGTTATCTGAACATAGCCTCTTTGTATTAATCCGAAAGGAGGGGAGCACACAAAAAGAGAGGCAAGAAAAGCGAAAACACAAAACGAAAATAACGGAGGCCCTAAGTCAGGGGTCGGAGTCGCTTCCGGATGCCAGCAGACCCTCCAGGCGCTCGGTGAGATCAGCCACCTGCTGGCGAAGCGATTCGACCTCCTCCCTCTGCCGGTCTATCACCTGGCGCAGGGCCTCCGCCTCCTTGGTCGTCACGTCCATGTACTCCTCTACGACCCTCACAAGCTGCTGATTGCTCGCGAGGGCCGACGCCAGGCCCAGTCTGTCGACAGTGATGGTGGTACGCCTCCTCTCCAAGTGAAGTAAGCCATTGAGAGACGTGTGTAATTCTCCTGAGGATCGCCCCGAGAGGCCATGATCCAATATTTCTTCGAAAATTGAACAGAGGGATGACTGAGACCACACCTCTCGATCATATTTATACTCGCTGGGCAGATATCTCAGTCGGTCGCGCCGTAGTCACCGACCTATAAGAATTTGCCATGTGTCGTCGCTTCAATGACTGCAGAATCCGAGGTACCACACCCCATCCCGAGTAAGATCGGTAAGTGTGGACTGACTGATCGGGAATCCCCCCGAACAGACTACCTTCCGATCTGCTGCCCCCGTAGTAAATGCTCACGGCATTTCCCCAAGCTCCTTTTTTGGAAAGAGCAGAGGGGAGAGATCCGGCGTCTGGCCAATGACTTGTCCCCTCGGGAAGGGTTACGTCATACCGCTCGTTCCGCCCGGATGCCCCCTCACCGAGCGTCATAGAGATCTTACACTACGGCTCATAGTAGCAGTTAAGTCATTTCTCCGAGCCCTGAACCTTCGAACCTCGGCTGGGCCGAGCCAAAATTCTCCGAACCTCGGCTGGGCCGAGCTAGTTTCTCCGAACCTTGGCGGGGCCAAGGGAAACATTCTCCGAACCTCGGCTGGGTCGAGCTACAAGTTCTTCGAACCTCGGTGAAGCCAAGCACAGATTTTCTGAACTTCGGCAAAGCCAACCTGCAAGGATGCGAGCTCCGATAAGGACGAAGCACAAAAATTCCAAGCTTCGGACCGAAGTAGGGAGTGCATTTCTCCGAACGGTCCCTAGACCGTCGCTTACGAACCTCAGTTAGTTCGGATAGTGCGGGATCCTCGTCTAAGGACGAGCGAGACGCCTTCGTACCCCACGAACAGCAACAACAGCGAACTCGGCACAAAAGATAAAGATTGAGAAACTAAACGGAACTCTCTTTATTTATTGCCAATCAAGATCAGTCACAAATGCCTTAAAGGTGTTATAAGAGCATTGGAATGCATAAAATAAAGAACAAATACAAAACTCAGGCAACTGCTCCAAAGCAGACGTAGGCAACGGTGATGCTCCAGCGTCCGGACCGACAAATCAGGCAAACCACGAAACGGTCAGCTCGACTGGGTGGTTGATGAAACCGACCTTCCATGGCCCCCGTCGAATAAACCAAGAGACCCAAAAGGAGGCATGGCCCATGGATGCTGATTCTGAGGACTCGGACGAACCGGGCCAGCCCCCCTAGGGTAGGGTGCTGGATCGCGGGCCGCCACCCGACCAAGAAGCCCGGGGACCGTTAAACCCCGTTGCTCCCATATTGTCCTCCCCGTGGCAAGGATTCCCCTCAAGAAGGGATGAGAATCTAGGTCAGCGAAGGAGGGAGAGTCCGTGTTTGCTACGGGGATGTCGATACACTTCTACCGTAAGCCCCCCCCCGTAGCAAACCACAAAGGTCACATAGGAAGAGTATATGTGCGCTCTCGTTTGACCTCTACGCCCTCTATGTGCGCTCTCCATATGATCTCCGGGACTCATCCCCTAAGGGCGAGCCACTCTTCGGCAGCTCCTTCATCGCCCCAACTATCCGGAGGCGAAAGGCTTGCAAGAGAAAAGCTCAGTCCTCCCACTCCCAACAACAGAGAAACGAGCATGATGAAAGCTCTAATGGAAAAGGAACTTTAGGAGGTGGCTTAGCACTACCCCACTTTCCCTTTTTATAGGCCAAGAATGGACCGGGAACAATTACCAAGGCTAGAAGCTCCCAGATTCAAACACCTGGGCCAAACCCCCACGTGGCCCTCAGGATAGAAGCGGCACCCCACTGCACGCCAAGCCCACCGCCTGAGTTGTGACGTATACGGAGATCTCCTCCTGATCCCGAATCATGGTCATTAAATGCAGGAGATCATCCACTAGCACTTCGAAAACTGGCAGGTTCAGGAGATCGTCCTTCGAAAATAACATCCTCCAATGGTAAGCGGCTACGTACGCAGCACGATGAAATGACCTGCATGGGAAAAGAGCACCTTCCGGAAAGCTTTAAGTGCAACTTTATGTTCTCCACAGCGCCGTACCACCGATTTTGGTAAAACAAAAACCGATTCGCCTGCAAAACGGCAGGGCACTGACAGAATAGCAAAAAGCGCGAAAACCTACCTTGCTCATCGGCCCCAGCCGACCTATCTTTGCTTGTCGGCCCCAGTCGACCTATTTTGCGTGTCGGCCCCGGCCGACCTATCTTTGCTTGTCGGCCCCGGCCGACCTATCTTTGCTTGTCGGTCCCAGCCGACCTATCTTTGCTTGTCGGCCCCAGCCGACCTACTTTGTCCGTCGGCCCTAGCTGATCTATCTTGCTCGTCGGCCCTAGCCGACCTATCTTGATTGTCGGCCCAAGCCGACCTACTTTGCCAATCGGTCTTAACCGTCCAGCTTTGTTTCTTGAGCCTTAATTAAGACATGAGCCGAACCGGATCGTCTGTCGGTTCGCCAGTCAAGGCAATCGCCCCACCTTGGGTTGAGCCAATGCACTCCCTCAATCCCGAAACAAAAATGACCAAAAAATATCAGCGAGCCATAAGTTGCTCGCGATTGAGGCAAAACCGGGCGGCAACAGGGCCATACAAAGAAACCACATAAATGAAAATAAAGGTTTCATCCATTAAGAAGCGTCGATCAAACTTTCAAGAAACAAAATACAGAAGTGGCCTCTAAGGGCCGGGAACCACATCGGTTTTGGAGGAACTCTCGGTTACATCTGCGGAGGTGTGACTAGACTCGCCCTTCTCTAATACCTTTGCCCCTTCAGCGGCAGTTCGCGACCGTCCCTCAGAAGCTGCGGCTTCGCCGGGACCTGGAGCAGTGCCAGGATCAGTGTCGGAGATGTCGACATATTCATCCTCTTCTTCTCCTTCGGACTCAGGATCTTCAGCATCCAGAAAAGAGAGATCCCATTCTGGATGCTCGCTGGATATCTTCTCTTTGCATTCCTGCAGCCCAAGTTGGAAGGCGTCGATGCCGATAGCATCCTGCCTCCCCTTGAGTATGGCGAGCTGCATATTAGCCTTAGCAGCCTGCTTCTCAGCCTCCACGACTTGAGCCCGCAGAATGATGTTTTGCTCCTCAAACTCGCCGGCCCGCATCTCGAATTCTGAGCTCTTATTGCGGTTGGACACTAGCTCACCTTGAAGGGCCCGAATCTTCAACTCCAACTTCGCCATCTGAGAAAGCCAAAGTCAGTCGGCATCACAAGAAACCAGTAGAAGAAGCTAAAAAAAAAAGGGAGGGGGAAAAATGAGATCGTACCTCCTCCTCTCGTCTGGCCAACCTCTTGGCCAACTCCTCAACCTCACCCCTGGCTCTTGTTCTGTCAGCCCCGACTAGCTCGACTCTCTCCTGCAGACTGTTGATCCTCGACTGTTTGGCTCCGATTTCCTCCGGGCTTGGGATAACTCGTTGCTCACCCGAGCTATTATCCCTTAGTGCCATTTAGCGCCCTCCCTCAAGTGAGTGATTTTGCCATCGCGCCGCTTCAGCTTCTCCTCCACTTCGCCAAGCATTCTGGTCAGGCGCTTTCTTTCGTCGGCAGCTTCCCTTCCCAGCCGACCCAAGCTTTCACTATGTTCCTGCCGCATCGCCGCCACCTCCGCAGAATGTTTCGATTCGATTCTGGCCAGCTCCAAGCACGCATTGTCGTTCTTCTCCAGGAGTTCCTGCAACTCCTCCACCCTACTCTTTTGCTTGGACACCTCGGCCAGGGCGACCTGGTGTGCCGCCCTTATTCCCTTCAAACTCCTATCACTCATATCCATGAGCTCTTCGAACTTCTCAGACACCTTCAATCGTGATTGAAGCTCAGCATTGTCCCTCCTGGCCTGAATGCTGGCCCCCGTCGCCAAACTCAAACGCCAGCACATCGCCCGAGAAAGCAAAACGCTCTGCGAGACAAAAAATGAATAAAAACCCACGATGGGGTCACTCAGGAAACACCTACCGCACAAAAGAAATAACTTACCCGCGAGGCATAGGCCCGAGTCATCCTCATCAGGGTCGTATTGTCGATGTCGGGAAGGAGATGGACACTTTCGGCCATGCCTTGCTGACCGAACGCGGCATCGATCAGCTCCAAGTCTGCAAACTTGTCCGCCGAAGGATCTGCACCCGGATGCAAGGCCGACCTTATTAAGGCGGAAAACACCTCCTCAACACCAGCGCTCGAACTGCTGGGTTGACCGTCCCCGCCTGAGGGACCGACCTGGGCGACCTCCGTCTGAGAGGCCCCCAACTTCCCAACCGTCACTTTTAAGGGAGCCTTACCCCGAAGGCACGATGATCCTGACGCATTAATTAGGGCATCATTGCACGGGCTGTCCAAACCAAAACGTCCCATCCGGAACGCGTCGCTCGGACTTATACTCCCTATGCCCGAACCTACGCTTCGAACTAGGGAGTGGAGGGCATGTGTTGGGGGGTAAAATCATCATTGCATCAATATCCGTGCGAGACGGCTAAGGCCGACCTCCTCCCTTCGCCCTTCCGGGCTCCCGTAGCTCGGCCCTTCCAGGCTTCCATAGCTCGGCTCCTTCCGGGCTTCCGTAGCTCGACCCCTTCCGGGCTTCCGTAGCTTGGTCTTCCCGGGCTTCCGTAGCTCGGCTCCTTCCGGGCTTCCGTAGCTCGGCCCTTCCGGGCTTCCATAGCTCGGCCTTTTCGGGCTTACATAGCTCGGCCCTTCCGGGCTTCCCTAGCTCGGCTCCTTCCGGGCTTCCATAGCTCGGCCCTTCCGGGCTTCCCTAGCTGGGCTCCTTCCGGGCTTCCCTAGCTCGGCCCTTCCGGGCTTCCGTAGCTCGGCTCCTTCCGGGCTTCCGTAGCTCGGCTCCTTCCGGGCTTCCGTAGCTCGTTTCCCCCCGAGTCACCATGGCCCGGCTATGTTAAATGATCCACAATCCAATACCCACCTTCGCGGAACCTGACGCGGGAGAGCCCAGGTTCACCATAACGACATCCTAGACAAGGAATCATGTCGAAACGTGGCCTAGGACCTATCATAACTACCCCAGGCCTACTCAGCCAGACCTCAGTCATCAAGAAGCTCTCCTAGCCGTTGATCCCCTAACAAACAGGATATGAATTTCAACGGCCCCACAACGACCTGATTCTATCCACCTCCGCATCCTAACAACCTCTGAACCTTCCAGAAGACGCTCAAGACACAGGTGATAGCCTATAACTACCACACTGGCAGATTCCCTCAGGTACGCATACGCACGCGCTCTCTTGGATGCACACTCATACGTGCGCTCTTACTCTCCTGCCCTCACGCCGACAGCTCGTCGGTGCTCTTGCCTTCCAGAGCTCCCGATTGGCCGCCCCCGAAGAGGCCTCCCGGAGAGATCCACCTTCCCATTATCTTGTTGATCGCCGATTTCTTCTCTACTGACTTGAGCGTCGGAGGGTCTTCCGTGGAGGGCCACCCCCAACGCCTCTCGCGCGAGGACTTTTTGTGCAGGTCCGCCCCCTCTTCTTGGAGATCGACCGCGCCCAAGTCGGAGGACGGATCCCGACGGCAACAAGTTATTACTCATATTTATAACGAAAGTGATGCACCTTTCTTAAATTTTTCATATACACCTATTTTCATTAAATATTTATATCAAAAGCATGATAATATGCAGTTTAGGAATTTTATGAACTTATAGTGTCTAATCATTTATTAATATGTTATTTTAGTATTAGAAATTATGTATATGTGTGCGTAATCTAGTTTTGAACATACTTACCTATTTATGAAATTGAGTTGAGTTGAGTTGAGTATATTTACATAAATTATGATCAAATATGATATATTTTGCATTTTGAACCTCAACCAACTATGTCAGGTATCCTATCAATAGAGATTAAACATTAAACAAATATCTTACCAACAAGGGTTATGTATTAGCACTCAATCAATTTTGAACTCATGATTCATAGCATCCGTCAACTAATTATTAAGATGAATTATAATTGTTCTAATTACTATTATAAGTATGAATTGAATATTTAAGAATTATGAATACTCTTACCTTTTTTATCTTTAAATAATGACTTATTCATATGCATGGTATGATTATTAAAAAATTTATTTACATGTAATTTAAATTATCTAATTAAAGTGCTTATTGCTTATTGGGCAGTTGATCGAACTCATGATTTTGTCTTTTTTTTTTTCTTTGGGATCTAGTCTAGTAGATTTATCAAGGCATTAATACGAGGATATTTAATTGTACGAGAGGATTTTGCACCATGATTTAGGATCAATTTTTCACATGTTATAAATTATTGTAAATCAAATTATTGTAGATTTATTCTAGACATATTAAATATAAATTTTAAATTTTATATGACTATTTAATTATTTGTTTGATATTATGATGGATGTTTTACATTTTCGTGAAATTATGCCTTATGGGTATGTGGTGATTTTCACGTCCCTAGCTCATATTTTGAGTTGAGGACAAGATAGCTAAAGTGGTGTCAAAGAACAAAGTTTTGAAGCATGGGGTTTATGCTAGTTAGTGGCGAGATGGGATAGAATATAGATTTAAGCCACATGCTCAGAACTTTTCCTTATTGTAAATGTTTATATATACTAAAGTTGTGTAGTGGAAGTGTGGTAGACTTTATATTATAATTTTAAATATAATGATTAGAAGAAGACATGAAGTAAAAGTACCTTAACTTCTTAAAAAGCTAAGCTTGTGAATTTCGACCAGGACAAGATTCTTTTTGGAGGAAAAATGGAATATCTCAACCTAACCTTATGCATATTAGTTAAGGGCGTAACTGAGTCGAGACAGCTTACGAGTAACTCAAAATCAACTTGAAAAATATTCAAAATCGACTCATTGTTTATCGAGTCGAGCTCGAGCTCGAGCTATATTATCAAGTCGAGTTCGAATATTCAAATACTCGGCTCGAAAAGCTTATGAGCTTAATCGAGCTTACTAATTTTACTATTTTATCCTTATAATTATACAGATTTATAATATTATTCTAACTATATAAAACTCCTTTGAATTTTTAGTTGAGAACATATTTTATTTTAATTAAAAAAATTATTTTTAAAATTTTATATAAAATTCAAGTCGAGTCGAGTCAAGCTCAAGTATATCGAGTATTTCATCGAGCTTGAGTTCGAACTCTAAATAAGAAACTTGATCGAGCTCAAATCAAGTTTCAAGCTTTAAATTTTAGAGTGAAGTCGAGCTCGAGCTTGGCATGTATCGACTCGACTCGGCTCAATACACCCCTGATATTAGTTAAAAAGTGAAGCCTCACCTAAACCATACATCTTGAATCACATAAAATAGAGAATTGTACGGAGAAGTTCTGATCAATTTAATGAGCATATATTGATGCAAATATTTTAAATATTAAGAAAATATCATTATATGGCCTAAGAAGTCCCCTAGAAATTAGAAGTCTATTTTAGATATTTATTTAATATTTAGATCTTTAGTTTCTTGACGAAATTAGTATTATACTGTAAGTAGAAAATCTATTATATAACTTTAGGAAATTAGTATCCTATATGATTAAGAAACTTATTTATTTTATGAGAACTCTTAATAATTAGTCCCTAGTAGAATTCTTAAAGATTTTATTCACTTCATGGTTTAGATAGATATTTCACTTATCATAATGCAAGAGTCCAATGGGTGATTGATACAAAGCCAAAAGTAGTTATCTATTTTGTTGAGGTTTGTCTATATCAATAATGATTTAGTACTATCATTTATATCAAGACAACCTTGCATTTATTTTGATTTTGTATTTTCATCAAGAAGTTTAAAGTTAGATCTTCCTAAATAGTACAAGGAGAAATTTTCTTAAATCTCTAGCCATGATTTTGTGTGCGATGTTCCAAATTTATGGACTTATTTTGAGACATGATTACATGCTAATAAATTGTAATTTGGGTGATAAATTCTGAAGGAAATATTAAGTGTTAATTGGATGGTCATAACTCGTATTGCTAAGGTAAGTAATGGCTCACTTTTAATAACTATTTCATACATACCAGTTTTTAATTAAATATTATTATAAAAATCTAGCAATGGCACTTTTTTTCATTTGACCGTTTATCTGACCGGTACTGTTTCTAACGGATCGAAGAATTTTCGGTCTAAATGGTTTAATGAATAAAGGATAAATGACCGTTAATGGTTAAAGGGGTAAACGTTCAGGTATGGTATCCTCTACCCCATCCTCGTTTACTCGTCCTCATCCCGTTAGTTTTAATATAATATATTTAAATTATATATTAAAATTTTAAAATAAATAAAATATATATACTAAAAAATCTAGTAAAACACATTTAAATCTTCTTATTCTCTTCTTTCATGCAACCACTGAATATCAAAACCAAAACTTTTTATTAGTATTTTTTAAAAAATTTAATGAAATAAATTTATTTTTTTAATATAAACAGTCAAATGGGTACCCACTGGGTACACATTTATCCGGCCAAGCATTCCCATCCCCGTCCCATTAATTATAACGGCTTAATGGAATGAGTAACGAGAATATTTTTGCTAACGGATATGGGAATCGGTAGAGATCGTCCCGGACCATCCTGGGGTATTGCCATCCCTATAAAAAGGATGCTGCCATCCCTATAAAAATAATATAATTGATTAACACATGGTTTATGGATATTATGAACCCATGTTTTCTAGTTAGAGATTAAAATGACATTTTCTATTAAATGGCAGCACTTTAAATTGGAGATTTTGAGGCTCAAAAGTTTGAGCGCCATGGCTCTATGGGCAACATACGTTCTCCCACGGACCACAGATTATGGCGGTAACTTTTGAAAGACCTGCTTCCCAAAGAAACCTAAAGATGTAATGATCCGCTTCAACTGAAATCGCCTCAAAGTCGTCTATTGACATCTACTTATCCTTTTTTTTTTGTACAGGCAGACGATCACACTAGTCTCATGCGAATCAGCCTAGATAAGTCAGAGTATAAAATTTGTAGCAATAAAGAAGGACATGGGTCGCCTTGCTTCCATATCCATGATCTAGCATGCTGAGCCACTGAAGTAGCCATCCAATCTGCCGTCGAATTGGCTTCATGATAAATATGACGGATCTCGGTGCAGTCAATCTCTCACAGGATAGTCCAAATATCCGTAAGAATCGGATTTGCAAGGCAAGGAGGACAGTTCTCCTTCTGCAGCCAAGAAATGACCGTCAAGGAATCACCCTCAATCAAAAGCCTCTTAGCATGAAGAATCCGAGCAGCATAAGAAATACCCGCCCAGGCCGCGTAAAGCTCAGACATAGGGACAAAGGAGTCAATAATGCCAAAACCTCCAGTAGCCAACAAGTCACCATGATGACCACTAATGACAAAAGCAGAATCAGCAGCTCTACCACGGACACTCCCATCAAAGTTGATTTTGACGAACCCTAGAGGGGGGGCTCCCAGGAAATGAAAACCGTATGCCGGTTCACTGCCGAAGCAGCAGGGGATCCCCAGAGGCCAGAGACGTCAGAACCAACATGGGCACAGTCCGCCACCAAAGATCTAATCTTCCTCACAATCCTGAGAGCAGAAATGGAATCATCTATGAAATAAGCTGGTTCCTCGATAGCCAAATCTGATAAAACGTGGCAGCCCAAAGACCACTCTTCTGCTGAGAATTCCTATGGAGATCAAGAAGGAAAGAGGAGCGAGGGGAGCCCAAGTCATCCTGCCTATCAGAATAACCCACCATATGCCATATCCGTCTAGCTCTAGGGCAGATGAAGATAGCATGCTCAGTAGACTCCTCCTCAAGCCTACACAATGGACAGATAGGCTGGATAGCCATACCCCTTCGGGAGAGAAGGACACAGGTTGGAAGACAATCCCACAGAAGCTTCCAAATAAAAAGTTGAATCCTGGGAAAAGTTGGAAGCTTCCAAATCCATGCCGCATTCGCCAATCGCTGGGACACATGCCTGAAAATCTTCATCAAGTCCCTGGTGGGAGCCCTGGAGAAACAGGACTTCTGCCATAGCCTAACGCCAGATAAATAGCCAGAGTAAGAGGCATAGAGAGAATCCGCCTAGAAAGCTCCACTCTAAAAAATCGGGTCACCGATGGGATATGCCAAGCAGGGGGGTCTAATGAAATCAAATCTACTTATCCTTCAATGAACTTGTAAGAAATTTCAGACTGATTTTTTTTCCTGTTATCCTCCTAATCAGTGTTAACTCCTCAATCTGTATAGCTTTCTTGGAGTGGTTGCGTAGCTTTTTAATCTCAACATCAAAAATTGGACATAAGCCTATGGCTGAAGTCATCTGGTCACTAAGGACCGTGACCGTGGACCCTTCTAAGGTGAGGAGCGCCCTCCCTGATAGAGATGGGCAACAGGCCATGCCACCCATGGACCAGCACAAATCAGGCCATGCTTGGCACAGTCCGATACTGTTGCAGTACCGAGCCGTGCCAACATGGCCCGTTAAGCTGTGCCATGCCGGGCTCGAAAAATTCGGCCCATCGGTCCGGCCCGGCACGGTCCGTGATGAGTTTGGGCTGGCACGGCCCACATGGGCCTAGGTCGTGCCAGCCCACACGGCCCATCAGGGCCTAATAAAAATTTAAATAATTTTTTTATAAATTAAAAATTATTAAGAATAAATAAATTTATTAATATGAAGCCACCTTAATAGTGGGGGGTTTGGCATAGACCCCTACCAGTTTATAAATTTAAAATCAAAATGGTACATGAAGGAAGGGGACTAGGCCTGACCTTCAGAATACAATAAGAAAGGAGAAAAAATAGAGATGACTCACTTTAAAAATTAAAAAATAAAATATATAATTATAAAAATAAAGATAACTCACTCATCAGTAGTATTTGTGTCATCATCATTTTTGCTGGTTAAGTCATATCCACCTTTATCTTGAAGCCTCGCCTCAGCATCAACCAATCTTTGAAGCAGAAAAGCATCTCAACCGTCTCGCCAGTCATCCTACTTCTCTTTTCGTCTAGAACACGCCGACCTGCACTGAAAGCGGATTTCGATGCTACTATGGACATCGGCACGGCTTAAATATTCTGTGCAATAGCAGACATAACAGGATATTGATTTATAATACTCTTCCACCAAGCTAATACATCTAGATTTTCTATTTGATCTTCATCATATGCATAACGAAGATCGTTTCGTAAATAAAATTTTAATTATTATAAATAAAAATATTTTTTTAAGTTTATTATTGCTATTATTTTGACTAAAATAATAATATCAACTCCATGACTTTTATTTATTTGCAAGAATATATTATAATATATATATATATTAATAAGATAAGTACACAATAAAAATTTGGTACTTTATGTTATTTGGTGCTGTTTCTGAAACTATGGGCTATTATTATACATTTTGACATTCCATAATGCAATATTGTTTTATAAAATTTTTCAAATCATGAATTTAAAAAATTTAAATTTTAATAGAATTATAATTTTTACATTGATAATTTTATCTTCATTCTAAAGATATGAGAGTCAAATTTATATTTTTTTATGCATGATCACCTCTAATTACATATAAGAAACTATTTCTAAAACTATTTTTTTATACAATTAAACGTATAAAAAGTTAAAAACGGCCTTTGAATAACTTTTGCTTAAAAATTATATTATTTAACAAAATAATAAAGGAACACTAAAACTAAATTATTTCATTTGCAGCAACTGCGAGTATCTCATCCGTGTATTCGAGCATCGAGGGTCTCTGGATGGTCAAAGATATCTCGGTAACTTCATCTAAAGAAAAAAAAATACAAGAGACAATAAGATATCTACTGTTGAAAGGTGCCAACCCAATCCTCCGTCACTTGGTTGAGACTGAACCAACAAATTTTTTTTGTAAAAAAATATAAAAATTATTTTTTTAAAAAAATAAAAAGACTGACCCAACAATTTTGTAAAAAAAAATTGCCCATGTACGACCCACCATGGATCGTGCCCGGCCCGGCATGACCCGTGGCACTGAGCCAACAATTTTGTAAAAAAAAATTACCATGGTTATTGTTTTAAAAAATAAAAAGACTATGCCAATAATTTTATAAAAAAAATGGGTCACGTACCATGCCGAGCCATGAAAAATTTTAACGGACTATGCTGGGCATGGCCCATTAAATTGGCCAGTGCCCACCTCTACTCCCTGGTCGCCGCCATTACGTAATGTAAGCCATTAATCACGGAATAATGACTACGTTCCACCCCTCCAAAAAGATATGCCCTTCATGTGGTTGGCTCTTACAACTCAACTCAACTCAACTCATCCAAGCCTTTTTCCAACTACATGGGGTTGACTACATGAATATGCTTCTTTTACTTTACTTTATTCAGAACCAAATTGATATTTAAATTATAAATAATTATATTTTTAATTATTTTTATTTATATTAATTTAAATCTTTTTTTTTATAAATTATTATAAATTATTTTTTTTAATTGAAACATCTAAGAAGTCTAAGTTCTATATATATATTTTTTTTTTGATACAAGCAGGTGATCACACCAATTTAGGGTGAGTCAAACCCGAGATATCCGAATACAAATATGAAACAGTATGAGAGGACAAGGGTCGTCGAGCATCCAACTCCAGAACCCTGAATGATAGGCCACCCTGGGGCAATCCAATCAGCCGCCGAGTTGGCCTCCCTGTATATATGACGAATCTGGACGCTGGTAGCTCCCTGAAGGAGATAATGGATGTCGCTGATCAAAGGAATGGTCGGCAGGTGGATGTTGGGCTCCTGACGGATCCAGCTAATAACTGTAGCTGAGTCTCCCTCTATAATAAAATTCATAGTATCTAGGCTCCAAAGGGTGTGAGAAATACCGATCCAAACCGCATATAGCTCAGCAAGAAAAACAGAAGAATCCAGAGTTTTAAAGCCGCATATATTTGGTTGATCGTTAAGTGTCCAAATTGGCTAGCGCTGCTTATGAACTTTTTACTTATCGCTTTTATGCAGTACTTTGCAATAATTAGCACGAGGAAAGAGACCTTCAGTGGCGACCAAGATCATTGTACATACCAAATGACACGTGTTTTGTTTGGGAATTTTACATTTAGACATGTTAAGCATATGAGCTCAGAATTTCTAGCTTTATTGTTGACTGATCAACAGGTTGCTGCGATTCCGACAAACAAATTAAAATTACAGTAAAAGGACGGCGTTTTGACGTTCAGAATTTGTTAATAGATAAAATCTTTCCACCGAGATGACTTGCTTAAAGCTTTTTCTATAATATTCAAAACTTAAATTATTGTAGGAAAATATTGGTGATAATATTATAGAAGATCTAATTTGTATTTGCAGAGTAGGACAAAAATATATTTACCAGTGAAGAAACTTTGTTGATTACTTTGATTAAAATAATTAATGCTATGAGCAAAGTAAAAAGATTTTTCTAATCACTTAATCTGAGCTCATCTAATATGATTTCTTCTTGTGGTTGAGGTATATAGGCTACATACAAGTCCACCGAAAGGCATGAATACTATTTGATAATTCGTTTATCCCAATTTTGGCATTGCTGCCACAAGTTATTTGATACTATAACATGAATGCAGAATGAACTTTGCGGTATAATTGAATTATTGGCAAATTGATGGGAAGGCATGTTTTATCTTCCACACTTCCATCGACTTTGCTACCAAGCTTATGTTACACATGTACTATTGATAAGCTTGTCAAAACAATTCATACAAGAGTGAATTGATTATTATATGGAGAAAATTAATAATGCAGGCAAACTAAATGACCTTGGTTTGCTTTATGTAGAATACTTTGTGGTTTTGACCGTCAAAATGGTTATGGCAATGAAATATCTAGAAAGAATTTCATAGTTTTGAACTATGCATGGTGATAAAGTCAATGATTGAAAATCGAACCGTACAATAAATCAGCTTGACATTTGGATCATGCATCAGTCGGTTCAACTGAATTAACCAATTTGATCGAACCAAATGATATCATAATTAATTTTTTATTTAATAATATAAAAATAATAAAATATAAAAATTAAACTATAAAAAATATCTTTAAAACTTATATACCTATTCAAAAAAAATTATATAGCATAATATTTTTATTTAAATTTATAATTTAAGTCAATAAAACTAATAAGACTAAGTACAAAAATATAATAACAATATTCAATAAAAATAAGCATAATAAAAAATAAAACTAAAAAAGTTATAATATTTAATAAGAATATAAGATAATAAAAATAATAATCAAAAAAGAATTTAATATTTCATAAACCAAAAATTAAAAATCAGAGTGAAAAATTAAAAACCAAGAAAATTCAATTCTAATTTTATTTATTAAACTAAAAGTCTAAAAATTAGGATTGGACTAATTCTTCTTCAGATTCAGATTGGTTCAATGAGTTTTTTTAATTTTTATTAAATTATATAAAAATTAATTTTAATAATAGAATCGGACCGAACTAATGACTAATTTTTGTTTAAATCAGTTCATAGGACATTCCAATTTTCAAAACCATGGGTAAAGTAAATTTCAATCAAATTAGAAACGTGTTTGACCATCTTAGCTGGCTTACTAGCGCCAAAATAACCACTTGTCAGCCCTGGATAAAATAAATAAAATTCAAAAGTCCAAAGTGAAAAAGAGTTTCATTAGCTGTGGAATTTCATGCCAGCTTAAAAACCTCATAAAATGGGGGATGTTTGATTTGATTTAATATTTTTTAAATCTAATTTTTGTTTTCTTTTTTTTGAGAAACGTTAGGTGTAAGAGATCTCTTTTAGTGGCCACCATTAACGGTCCCATATTGATTTGAAGGTACGAGGAAGATCTACTACTTCTTCTTTTTCTTTTTTTGTGCAGCTCTGCTATTGATTTTTTTTTTTATAAGCGGATGATCACACCAGTCTGGCGTGAGTCAAACTTGAGAAGTCAGAGTACATGATTTGCTACAAAATAAGAGGGCATGGGTCACCCATATACCATTCCCAAGGGCTTGGATGGCGAGCTGCAACATTCGCAACCCAATCAGCCACCGCATTGGCTTCCCTATAAACATGACGAATCAGAGGCACAGTTGTAGTCCGGAGAGAGTCCCAAATTGCACGGAGTAGGGGATTGGTGGAATGAAGACCCCCATCCCGATGAATCCATCGAATAACCGTGAGAGAATCTCCCTCAATAATCAATCTGCTCGAGGCCAGATAACGAACAGCATAATTGATTCCAGCCCATGCAGCCTGAGCTCCGCCATAGGGACCGATAAATCAAAGGAACCATGGCCATCGGCTGCAAGAAGCTCACCCTCAGGACCCCTAATAACAAAGCCGGACCCAGCAATACGATCGGAGACAGAGCCATCAAAGTTCACTTTAACATAACCAGGAGTGGGGGCTCCCAAGAAACAAAGACCGTAGAATGGTGCGCTGCCGAAGCAGCAGGGGAGTCCAAGAGACCGGGTCAGATAGAGTGAACAGCAAGAGAAGAGCGGCCATACTCCTTGGCAAGAAGAACAGCCTTTCTGATAATCATATGGGATGGAACAGTCTCTTCAGAGAAAACCATCTGGTTCCTAGTGAGCCAAATATGATAAGCCAAATAAGCTGAGACAGCACTCTGAGTGCCCAGTCCACTATGAGCAGCAAGACGAATGGAATGCAAGAAAGAAAGCCGAATGGGTCCGTCCTCAGGCACCCACGGGGTAAACGGTATCTGCTGCCAGATCCTCATAGCTCGAGAGCAAGTAAAGATAACATGATCAACCGACTCATCCTCAAGCCCATAGATTGGGCAGAGAGGCGTAATGAGGAGACGACGGCCGGCCAGCAAAGCATAGGTAGGAAGGCGGTTCCACTGAAGCTTCCACAAGAAGAGCCGAATCCTGGGGTGAATAGGCAAACGCCAGATCCACGCAACATCATTCAACCCCGAAATCCGAAACGGAAACAGTCAACTAGATCCCTAGTAGGAGCACGAGAGAGGCAGGAGCGCCGCCAGAGTCTGGTATCCGAGTCAGCTAAGGGGGCAAGGGGAATGGCAAGAATCCTCTGCGCAAGCTCCGCCCCAAAGAGTCGGAAAACAGTGGAAGCATTCCATACATTACTGTCCTGGCAAATCAAAGAAGCCACTGGCATAGAGGGGTCAACATCAGTACTAATAAAGGTCGGCCAGCGGGATAGAGGAATGGCTGCAATCCAACTATCCTGAGTAACATCGACAGATCTCTCATCCCCAATCATCCAATGAATATCGGGCATAATAGAAGGGGCAGCCTGACAAATCGCCCGCCAAAACAGAGAGCAGCCACGGGGAGTACAGAAATCGAATCAGAAGACCAGGCACCATATCTACCTCTCATAATAATACTCCAAAAACAATGAGGATCCAACAGAAATCTAGAGGCATGCCCCGCAAACAGAGCTTCCCGACGAAGGACCAGAGACTGAATCCCCAGCTCACCCTCTCGAATAGGCAGACAAACAATATCCCATGAAAGGAGATGAATACCATGGCCACCCTGACTCGAGCCCCAAAGAAAATCCCGAAAATGCCTCTCAATCCGGCGCAGACAGATAACCGGAATCAGGGTGTTAGATAAGAGGTAAAGGGGAAGCGAGGTGAGGATGGACCGAATCAACATAATCTGACTCATCATCGAGAGGCTGGAAGCCTGCCACCTGCCCAACCGATTAGAAATCCGACGATCAAGATCTCCGAAATCAGTCTGCCGAGGACGACGCCCCGAAATAGGGATCCCAAGGTAGGATAGGCGGTCAAAATGGGAAGAGATCCCTAACAATTGGGAGATCACAGTCTGATGACGAGAAGAGGTCGACGGGCTAAAGCAAAGGATAGATTTCTGCAGATTGACCCGCTGACCGGAAGCTTAGCAATAAGCTTGAAGGATAGCAGAGTAAACCGCTGGATTCTGAATAGAAGCTGGGCTAAGTAGAACACAATCATCTGCAAAGAGCAAGTGAGTAAGAGGAGGGCCTTGGGGCCCAGGCATATAAGGCTGCAACATAGACGCTCCAACAGCCTGAGCAAAAGTGCATGACAAATCATCAGCACAGAGAATGAACAGGAAAGGAGAAAGAGGGCAACCCTGCAGAAGCCCCCCAGCTGATGGAAAAAAACCCGAAGGACCTCCATTGATGAGGATGGAAAAGGTCGGCCCCTGCACACATGCCATAACCCATTCAATGAAGAGATCAGCAAAACAAAACTCCTGGAGAGTCTGCCGAAGAAAAGTCCAACTGATCCTATCATAAGCTCTCTCCATGTCCAACTGGATGACCATAAGAGCCCTTCTACCAGTCACCCAATGAAGGTCGTGCATGAATTCTTGGGCAATGAGAGCATTATCAGTGATGCTACGACCACGGATGAAAGCCCCCTGTTCCAGAGATATAAGGCGGGGAATCACTCCCTGAAGCCGGGTGACCAAGAGGAGAGCACAGACTTTATAAAGGGTGGTGGACAAACTGATAAGCCGATAATGCTGGGGAAGAGAAGCCGTCGACCTCTTAGGGATAAGAGAGACAAAAGTACACTGCCACTCAGGAGGAAGAACTTTAGATGAGAAAACCATCTGAATAGCCATAACCACATTCGGCCCAATAATATCCCAGTAGTGTCGGAAGAAGAAGGGAGGAAACCCATCAGGATCAGGGGCCTTATCAGGGCCCAGAACCCAAACAGCAGATCGAATCTCCTCCGCCGAGACCTCCCTCAAAAGCACAGCATTATCATCCTCAGAAACCCGGGCAGCCAGGTGAACAGGAGAAATGGGGCAACCACTGGCTGACACCTCCGACCAACGGGACTAAAAATAATGGACAATCTGCTCTCGAATAGTCTCCTCATCCTCCACAATATGACCATTTTCATCACTGATATACCGGATCCGATTGGCAGCCCGCCGGGCCATAGTAGCCTGATGAAAGAACCCGGTATTCCGGTCGCCCTCCTGAAGCCACTGAATCCGGGACCGCTGTCGCCAATAAGTCTCCTGCTGACTAAGTAAAGAATGGTGTAAAGACAAATTCCGACGAAGAGTCTGGAGATCTAACTCAGAGAGGCAGTTATCCGAATCCTCCCTCGCCTGAAGCAAAGCAATGTCATCTGCTGATCTTTGAAGTTTCTCTGTACGAGGAAATCCTTAATGCTGAGAATATTGATTTTATTGTTTTTAGATCCTATTTTTCTCTTCCTTTTGACACTGAAAAATTCCTCCAGATCCAGACTTGTGGTACTTCAATACCTTGCACAAAGGAAACACAGCTGTCATTAGAAGTCATCTTGATAAAAGATGCAATATCATGATGGAGACCTAGTGGTGACATCACTTAAAAAAATTGATTACCATAGAGTTTTTTTATTTTTTTATTATTATTTTTTTTATTTTGAGTAAAGAGAATGCTTCTTGCATCTCTCCAGGCTTCAATGTTAGCTTCATTAGAGCCCTGGAAAAGAGCCTTTTCAAAACTACTTACAGACCTCAACAGACATCTCATTTCTCTCTTTAGATCATTATGCAATCTCAGATTCAATACATGACAAATGCTTTACAAAAGAAGCCTAACTCTTCATCAAAATACAAAAAAAAAAAAAAAAAAAAAAAAAACAAGGACACCATAATTCACCTGCTGCTTGAAGGAAAGAGAGGAGATGAAAGGGCCTTTTTTCTCTTCTCAACTTCTGTTGTTCCTCATCTCCTTATTTTTATTTAGCTATCAGCCGTCGCATCTCTTTAGAATTCTTTTGTTTTCTTTCTTTTTCCTGTACTCTTGGTAGATAGTTGTTGAAGATTTAAATATAATAAATTCTCCAATTGATGTCTAGACGGTTCTAACCTGCTCATATGGGAGTCATCTAATATTTAGATTTCTAAAAGAGGTATTACCACATAAAAACAAAAAAAAAACCTAATAAATATGTGATTAAGGTAGTGTTTGGTAGAAAAAATATTATCCATGGATAAGTGTACGAGATAAAGTTTATTCCCTAATTATCCCTAGAGATATCCTTTGGTTATCCTATTGATCATATCAAACGCAAAAAGGTAAATCCATAGGATAACTTTTTCTTACTCTTATTTGGAGGGATAACCAGCTATTCCTATATTTTCTAAGAAATAAATTGAGGGCACAACCCATGGTTAATCATGATTAACCATGGATTATCCCTTTGGTTAACTTTATTTTCAGCTATCCCTTATAGTTATTGTTGCTGCCAAATCACTCCTGGAATGCATCAAGTGAGAAACAAGCTTCCTGGAGCTTCAGAGGAATGACGAAACCGCCTCCTTCAGCCGAAACCTACAAGAAAAGTTCTTGGCCAGTGGTTCCGGTGGGGACCCTCCGACGCTTAAGTCAGCAATTTGAAGAACAGGGATTTTAGATGAAAGAGTAGAGATTGAGTCCCCCTTTCTCGTTGTGAGTCAGGGTATTTATATACCTGTTTGGAGGTCCCTCTTACCCTTCGTGGATAACCATCGAATCGTATCTTCCGTCAAGATCGGCTTCGTAAGCGGTAGGTGGGTGCATAGCCACTAAACGTGCGCCGTAAATATTGGCAACTGCCCACAGTATATCGGTAACCGCCCATAATCTTAGCAAAGAGTATGTTAGTGGGCCATGTGGCAGCCCTGGGCACTTGTTAGGTGGATGGGAACCGAGTTCGAGGTTGGTTCCGAGGCCAAAGCTAGAAGCCGAGAGCAAGTCCAAGGCAAAGGCTGGCCGAGACTGAAGCTGGCCGAGGCTGAGGTTGGTTGAGACTGAAGCTGGCCGAGGCTGAGGCTGGCCGAGGCTGACGCTGGCCGAGGCCGAAGCCAAGGCCGAGGTCGAGGTGAAGTCCGAGGCCGAAGCCGAGGTCGAGGTGAAGTCCAAGGCCGAAGTCGAGGCCGGTGCCGAGGCCGAGGTGAAGTCCAAGGCCGAGGCCGAAGTTGAGGCCGAGGTGAAGTCCGAGGCCGAAGTGAAGTTTGAGCCGAATCCGAGGCTGAAGCCGAGGCCGAGCCAAATCCGAGGCCGAAGCCAGGGCCGAGCCAAATCCAAGGTCGAAGCCGGGACCAAGCCGAATCCGAGGCCGAAACTAGCCGAAATCACTACTTTTGTTCAAAAAATTGTGCGGGTTGCTACCATACTGCCTGATTGTGTGATTAGCCACATCAGATGCTCCACCGCCCCCGAGATGGGTGAGCGTGCTCCTACCATTGAAAGGGGGCATTTTATCACCAGGTGGCTAATCTTCAGGTGCCACGCATCAAGGGTCGTTCTCCCTTTAATGATGCATCGGATGCTGCAACGCTATCATCTCGCCCGCCTTGGTCATTGAGATCGAGGAGGATTTCCCTCGAGTATTGGGAAGGCGCATCATTGCGGTGAGGTCACCGCCGTCCCATCATTGGCGATGCCCTTCGTGCTCTATGCTCCAGGTGGTTGCCGTAGCCATCCCCAATGGCAGGCGGGCACATGGCGAGGCGAGTTAGGTGGGACAATTTGAAAAGATGAGACTATAAAAGGGGATCGTCCTCGACCCGAGCCGCCTTCTTTTCCATTTTGGTCCCGTCCGAACCTGTTCACCTTCCACCTCTCGAGTTCTTCGTCCCCGATTCTTCGTCTTCGAACCCTTCAGGTTAGTTTTGGTTCCATGGCTTCTTCATCCCTTTCGTGCTCAATTTTCGATTTCGGAGGTTTTTCCCCGATCTTCCTCAACCCTCTTCCTCTCCTGCGCCTAGCTGGTCCTCCTCTGCGGAGGAAGTCCCAGCGGAGCAGCAGCGAGTGGTTGGGCAATTTTCCGCTTGGAATCACCCGTTCAGCTGGGCGATTTCCCACTGGGAATCGCCCGGCCGCCGGACGGGCCCCCGTCCGACGTCGTTCGGCTATTGCCGGCCTTTCCTCTCGTACGAGGTAGTCTCCCGAGGGGACTGCCTCTGTCATGACTGCCCAGGAGATAATCAATCTCAGGGCTTGTTACCAAATTCCCACCGAGCTCCACTTATACCGGCCTGTTCCCGAGGATAGGGTAACCTCCTCTTATCCTGGTCGGGTTGCCCTTTACGAATATTATTTTAAGGCTGGCCTTCGTATTCCTATTCATCTGTTCATACTTAACATTTTAGATAGATATTACTTGGCTCTGGCACAGTTGGTCCCAAATTCCATTCAGACCCTTGTCGGTTTCTTAGTGTTATGCCATATCCATGGGATAGAAGCCAAGATTTCTCTCTTTCGTTGTTTCTATACCCTTAGGAAACAGTCGGGGTGGTGGTCCTTTGCTCCTAGGCCTATCAGAGCCCTTAAACTGTATCTTCTTTCTTCCATCAAGGGTTGGAAAGATAGGTTTTTCTTTGCCCAAATTAAAGGAGTAAAGACTGAGTGGGGAATCCCCGACACTGAGGCCAACAAGGACCCCATAATTCTTCCGAGAGATCGAGAGGTGTTCGGACAGTTGATCACTGCCGACGTCCCTCGATGCTACCAGCTGCTAGCCGAGAAGAATCTTCGGCTAGCAAGCCTTATTTCTGGCAGTGGTGAGCAATAACTTTTAATCCTTGTTTTCCTACCTCCCTTTTTTCCCTTTCTTTTTATTTATTTATTTTTTATAAGTTCTTTGATCTACAGGCATGGCGCCATCGCTCCAGACAATAAGAAAGGTTGTCACCAAGAAGAGAAAAGCGCAAGTAGATGGGGCCCCTACCGAGAGGAGGGCCAAAATTAAGGTCGTTCGAAGGGCCAAAGCTGGAGAGGCCTCAGGAAGGAATGAAGTGGAGGAAAGGGAATAGCCTCGTTCGCCTTCACCAGCTCCACCCCTGTCTCCCATCGATTTGACAAATACTCCTTCGGAGCACACTGAAGCACCGTCTCCACCACCCACGGCTCCCGAGGTGGAGCCAACTGACTCGGCAACAAAGCCGGTTCCAGAGGCCGTCCTATCTTTCGAAGGGGTGATGGCCGAGACGCCTCCCAGGCTGAGGCGCCAGAGGAAGCATAGCCAGCGGCCGCCGTGTCCGTGGAGGAAGATGAGATCGACGCTTCCTTCTAGTCAATTTTGTCCCGCTATAGCCGCTGGGCCGAGCAGACGATGGCTCAGGCCTCCGTGCCTGAGCTTCAGGGGTTCTTCCAGAACCAGTGGAGCTCTACGTTCTTCCGTGAGTCATCTGTAGCGCACCTTTGGGTGAGTATCCTTCCATTGCTAACCTCTAGAGCTCTGATTTCTTCATCTAACCTGAATAATTTTTGAACAGGCACTAAACTCTTTGACCGCCATGAAGGGCCTTTTGTCCCAGGCCAAAGCCACCCTCGACCAGTCAAGGGAGGACACTAACCAAGCTCGGGCCAGGGCAGAAGACGCCGAAGCTGCTCTACAGATTGCCCAAGTGAAAGTGTCCCGGGCGCAAAGGGCCAAAGCCGAGGCCGAAGTTGCCCGATTTAGGAACTTGGCCCGGGCTGAAAAGGTAGAGGAGGCGCTAGAAGTAGCTCAGCGCCAAGCGGCCAATGAGCTCGACAACGCTAAGGTGGCAGAGGAAAAGTAGAAGGTGGCAGAAGAAAAGCAAAAAGCTGTAGAAGCAGAAGTGTACCTGTTGAAGCACCTACTGCACTCTGCCACCATTGAAATAAGAGTGGCCGAGGAGCGGGCCGAAAATGCCAAGAAAATCGCCCGCTAGGCTGATGCTGAGATAGCCAATCTGAAAGAAGGCCGCCGAGGCCAAGAAGAAGGCTGCAGAGGCTGAGAAGAAGGCCGTTGAGGCCGTAGAGAGCTTTAGGAAGTCCGACGCTTTTAACCAGGAGTTAGCCGAGACAACTGCATTTGCATATGATGGCGACTTCCAAGATTGCAAAGAGAAAATATGAAGACTCTACGGCCTCGAGGGAATTGAAAAGCTGGAGCCGAACGAAGTTCTTGAGGATGATGGCTTAGCTCCGGCCGAACTTTGAGTTTTTTTTCATTGTATTAAGTCCGACTAGATCGGCTATTTTGTAAACTCTTTATCATCAATGAAAACTCTTTTGATCCGTGCTATCTTCATCGGATTTGCATCGTAGCCAACAAATTTTTTAGCGAATAGGATGACGCGAGTAGGCAGGTACAAGCCGGTTCTAGAGAACCTCGAGGCTAAGGCTGTAGGCAAGTATAGCAGTTGCCTTGGATTTTTCAAGTGCTAATGACCAGGCTACAAGGTACCCAGATTTGTTTGAGAGCTGGGATGGAATTGGGTTTAAATGCCGACACGAAACCGAGCGAAGCGCCGATGCGAGGCCAGGTCAATGATGACACGGAATCAGGCTGCACCGATGCGGAGCCAAACTAAGTACCAACACAGAGTCAAGTTTTAAGTGCCAACGCAGAGTCGGGATTCGAGCGCCGACGCGAGGTCGGGCTTTGAGTGCTGACGCAAAGTCGGACTTCGAGTGCCGATGCGGAGTTGGGCTTGAGGTGCCAACGCGAAGTCAGACTTCGAGTGGCAACGCAGAGTTGGGCTTGAGGTGCTGACGCGGAGTCGCGCTTCGGGTGCTGACGCAAAGTCGGGCTTCGAGTGCCGACGAAGTCGGGCTTGAGGTGCCGACACGGAGTCGGGCTTCAAGTGCCGACGCGGAGTCGAGCTTCAGGTGAAGCGAGATTGCTCAAACATTTCTGTTAGTAAGAAAACGAATAGCATTCTAGCAGACATGCTCAAACTAAAGACATTAGCAAACTATTGATAGTACCGACGTAGGTTGTCCACATTCCAAGTACGAGGGAGAGGCCTCCCGTCTAGCCCTTCGATCTGGTATGCTTCGTGATGAAGTACATCGGTGACTCGGTAGGGCCCTTCCCAGTTGGGAGACAGTTTTTCTCCTTCTGTAGGTTTGGAGACTTCGGCTCGTCTGAGGACTAGGTCGCCAAGGAGGAATGTTCTGGGACGAACTCGAGCATTGTAATATTTTGTGATTCTCTGTTGGTAGGAGGCCATCCTAAGTCGCGCTTGATCACGGAGTTTGTCAACAAAGTCAAGGCTGGCTCTCAACTGATTGAGGTTGTTCTCCTTATTATACGATTGTGTTCGGGGACTAGGGATGCCAATCTCCACTGGAATGACTGCTTCCAATCCAAACACGAGGCTGAAAGGAGTTTCTTCAGTAGGGGTTCGGGGCGTCGTGTGGTACGCCCAAAGCACGTTCGGGAGTTCCTCTACCCACCTTCCTTTGAAGTCATCCAGATGTGTCCTAAGCCCTTGATGGATTATCTGATTTGTTACTTCTACCGCTCCGTTTGTCTGGGGATGACCGACAGAGGTGAAGCTTTGATATATTCCTAATTCGGCGCAAAACTCTTTGAAAGGAGCATTGTTGAACTGGCGCCCGTTGTCGGTAACAAGTGTATGGGGTAGTCCGAACCGACAAATAACAGACTTCCAGAAGAAGTTCCTCACCTTGGCTTCGGTAATCTTAGCTAGCGCATCGGCCTCCACCCACTTGGTGAAGTGGTCGATGGCGATGAGCAAAAACTTTCGCTGACCAAAAGCCGAAGGGAATGGCCCTAGAATATCCATTTCCCATTGGGCGAACGGCCATGGAGCCGACAGGGGGCTCAGTTGAGAGGTCGGCAGCTGCTGGATATTAGCATGCCGCTGGCATCTATCACACTTCCGTACTAGCTCGGCTGCGTCTTCCCGCATAGTAGGCCAATAATAGCCTTGGCGTAAGGCCTTGTGTGACAGCGCTCTGCCCCCCAAGTGGTTTCCACAAATACCTTCATGGATCTCACGGAGGACGTAGTCGGCGTCTGCAGGACCAACACACCTGAGGAGGGGATGAGAGAAAGATCTTTGGTATAGTTGCCCGTCGAACATCAGAAACTTATGTACTCGCCACTTGAATAGCTTGGCTTCGGCGGGGTCGGCTGGGAGGGTGCCAGCGGTGAAGTATTGGATGTAAACATCCATCCAGGAGGGCTCTTGTTGGACTGGCATGGATTCTTCAACTGTGTCGATGCTTGGGGCTTCCATATGCTCTACGTAGGTTCTTTCCAAAGTCCCGTTGGCCGAGGTGGCTAGTCGGGACAAAGCATCAACTCTGGCATTCTCTCCCCTGGGGATGTAGCTGACACTGAAGTGAGACAAGGGAGAGACTTGTGACTGCACCATACTTAGGTAATGGGATATTGTGGGATCCCGTGCCTTATATTCCCCTTTAATTTGGTCGGAGACTAGCTGGGAGTCAGTGAACACTTTAAGGCATTTAACCCCGAGCTCGCGAGCTAGCCTTATTCCTGACAGTATGGCTTCATACTCGGCCTGGTTGTTGGTATCTAGAAAAAGAAAACGGAGGGCGTATCTATCTGGGCTAGCTAGAATGAGGCCCGCCCTGCTCCCTTGAGAGTTTGGCACTCTGTCTATGTGAAGGATCCAGTCATTCCCTCTCTCCCCAGTTTCGATGCTCGAGAGGCTTGCATGGGATTCTTTCGGTTGCTCTTCTACCCAAGTACACTCGACCAGGAAATCTGCTAAGACTTGAGACTTCATAGCTGACCTGGGTCGGAATGACAGGTCGAACTCTCCCAGCTTGAGTGTCCACTTTGCTAGCTGGCCAGAGGTATCAGGGTGAGAAAGAATCATTTTGAGTGGTTGGTCCATGACCACCACAATTGGGTGAGCTTGAAAATAGGGCCTGAAGCGCTGGGTGGAGATGATCAGTGCAAAGACAACCTTCTTGACTCTGGAGTACTTGGCTTTGGCATATGAAGCACTTTGCTAGTGTAGTACACAGCTTTTGTGCTCCGTCGGCATCCGTGCGAACGAGCACGGAGCTGACGGCTTCGGGAGAGCCCGCGAGGTATAGGAGGAGCTCCTCTCTGTCCCTTGGTTTGACAATAATGGCGGGGTGGATAAGAACTCTTTTAACCTCTCGAAAGTATTTTGGCACTCCTTCGTCCACTCGAAGCCGTTGACTTTGTGTAGAACCTTGAAGAAAGGCAGACATCTCTCCGCAGACTTGGATAGAAAATGGCTCAGGGCCGCTACCCTTCCGGTCAAGCGCTGCACTTCCTTCTTATTGGCGGAAGACCTCATGTCCAAGATGGCTCGGATCTTATCGGGGTTCGCCTCGATTCCTCGCTGTGTCACCATGAAACCCAAGATTTGCTGGCTATCACCCCAAAGGCGCACTTGCGAGGGTTCAGCCTCATCTGGTACCGGCGGAGGTTGCCGAAGGTCTCCATCAGGTCGGCAATGTGGTCGGTGGCATGGACACTTTTGGTCAGCATGTCGTCCACGTATACCTTCATGTTGCATCCAATCTAGTTCTCGAAGACTTTATTCATTAGCCTTTGGAAAATGGCCCCCGCATTCTTTAGTTTGAACGGCATCACCTTGTAGCAGTATATCCCCTTCTCGGTTATGAACGAGGTAGCTTCCTCGTATGCCGGGTTCATCTTGATCTGGTTGTACCCAGAAAAGGCATCCATGAAGCTAAGGGTTTCGTGATCGGATGTAGCGTCCACCAGCTGGTCAATCCAAGGTAAGGAAAAGCTATCCTTGGGGCATGCTTTGTTGAGGTCAAAAAAGTCTACGCACATCCTCTAGCTCCCGTTGGCCTTGTGGACCATTACGACGTTAGCCAACCAGTCGGAGTAGTGGACTTCCCGAATGTGGCTGCAACCTTCAGCTTGCGGATCTCTTCGTCAATGGCCTTTTGCCTATCTATGGTAAAGCTTCTCTTCTTCTATTGGACAGGCCAGCATTTCGGCTTGATGTTGAGCTGGTGAGTGATTATCTCCTTAGAAATGCCTGGCATATCAGATGATGACCATGCAAAGATGTCGGAGTTGGCACGCAGGAAAACAAGGAGCTGATCGTGCGCCTCCCCCGGAAGTAGTGCTCTGACCTGGATGTTTCTCGTTGGGTCCTCCCCCAAGGAGAAGGTCAGTAGGTGCTCGGCTGGCTCCTCCCTCCTCTTCAAGCTCAGGGGTCGAGCGGTTCGGGTGCTGTTACCGACACCATCCCTTGTGGACTGGGGGCTAAGTGGTAGCAGAGCGGTAATGGGTTATGTTCTCCCCTCATCTCTCCAACTCCTTCGTTGGTGGGGAACTTTACAAGTAATCTTTTGGTGGAGATAACATCATCTAGCAGGTTCAAACTGGGTCTCCCTAAAATAGCATTGTAAGCCAGTGGGACCCGAACCACCAGGAAGTTCATGAGAACCATGCTCTGATGCGGCAAAGTCCCGGCGGTAACAGGGAGGGTGACTTCCCCCTCAACCCTGACGGAGTCTCTAGTGAAACCCATCAAGGGAGTGATGACGGGTCAAAGAGAACTTTTAGGCAAATTCATTCTAACAAAAGCGTCGTAACTCAAAACATCTATTGAACTTCCACTGTCAACCAAAATCTATTTTACAGGGTGCTTCGCAATCATCATAGACACAACGACGCTATCATCATGTTTGTTGACTACCCCTTCTAGATCCCTTTTTGAGAAGGAAATTACAGAGTCTTCTTCCTTCTCTCGCTGTCTTTTAGGACTGCTGCTTGCCCCCCTGGATATCATGGCTACCATCTTCTCTGTTGGGGCATTATCCATGCCAATCTGAGGCGTGGGAGGTGCCGATGGGCCCGGGGCAGCTGGGTTCCCTCTCTAGATGAACTTGCCCAGATGGCCTTACTAGATGAGATCTTCGATAGACTTCTTCAACAGACGACAGTCTTTAGTATCGTGGCCGTAGTCTCTGTGATATCGACCGTAGATTTCCTTGTTGCGGGGGACCCCAAGCCTCATGGGAGGGGGACGTCGGAGGTAGGGGTCGTCTTCAATCTCCAATAGAATGTGGGATATAGGGGCAAGCAGCGGAGTGAAATGCTCTTTGGGGACCAGCGTCTGAGGCCGGTTATCTGATCGACGGGGTGTCTCTGGCTTTCTGGACCATGTCCTAGCGGGTTCCGAAGATGCCGACTTTTTGCCGGATCCTTTGTCAGCCTCCCTTCTAGAGGAGTCTGCTTCATCTGCGCGAATGTACTTCTGTGCTCGGTTCAATAGTTCGGCATAGGAGTGAGGAGGCTTTTTGTCCAAGGAGTAAGCAAACCTGGAAGGATGGAGTCCCCTCTTCAGAGCCAATGTGGCCACAGAGTCCTCAAGGTTGTATACCTTCAATGCAGCTTCCTTGAACCGAGCCACAAAGTCCTTCAGGGTTTCACCGCTCCTCTATTGGACGGCGAACAGGCTATCAACCATCCGGGGGATCTTCTGGCATGCATCAAAGTGGGCCAAGAAAGATCACTCGAGTTGCTTGAAAGAGTTGATACTGCATGATGGTAAACGGGAATACCACGGACGCACTGCCTTCCAAAGCGTAGCCGGGAAGGCAACACAGAAAAGAGAGTCCATCGCCCCCTGGACTTGCATGAGGACCTTGCAGCTTTCCAGGTGGTCCAGGGGGTCTATAGTGCCATCATAAGGATCCAGCTGGGGAAGACGAAATCGAGGTGGGACCGGCTCCTCTATAATGCAGTGAGAGAGTGGGGGGCGGTGGTTGTAGTCCGTCTCGTTTGGGTTGGTGATCTTGCGGCTAAGCTCTTCCATCCATTGATGGTATTCGTCCAGCCGCTGCTTAGCCCGACGAGCGGTCTTCCTGTTAGTATCTTCTTTTGAGGAGTCGGAAGATGAAGATGGGGAAGGCCGTTGGTGCAGGGGATGCATGTGCCTTGGTTTCTTCTCACCACGCCGCCGGTGAGAGCGATTGGAATGGTGGGAAGGAGACCGCCGCCGCTTAGTGGTCTCCCGGTGGCGAGGCTTTGGGGACGAGTGGTGGGAGACCTCCGGAGGGGTCCTGCCACGGTGAGGTCGAGGCTTCAAGGACGAGTGGTGGGAGGCCTACGGAGGGGTCCTGCCACTGTGAGGTCAGCTAGCTCCATGGCCCTCCATATGAGGCGGAGGGGGTTGAGGTGGCGAAGGTGTGGTGGCGGAGCCATGCTCCTGTTGTCCTCGCACCACTGCCATCAGATCTTGCACATGATGAGTCAGGGCATCGAGCCGATCGGCCTGGCTAGCCTGCGGTTGCGTAGAAGGTGGAATAGGGAGGTTGGCCTTGTTGGCCCAGATGACAACCCAAGAGGGGGGGTGAATTGGGTTCTTTAAAAAAAATTTAAACCTTTTGAAATATTTGTTTGCTTAGTGTGAGTGAAAGTGAATGCAGATGCAAAAACAAAATACAATCAATAAGATAGAGATAGAGATAGAGATAAAGGAGACACGGCAAACACAAAGATTTTATAGTGGTTCGGTGTATCCAACACCTACGTCCACTCCCAAGATTCACTTGGGTCCACACTATAATCTTCCTTGATTACAGCCGAGTTGTTTTACAAGCTCACAACTCAAACTTGTTGTTTTCCCGGGATCACAACGAACCCAGCCGGTTTTTCGGGCTCACCAGCACAAAAACCCTAACACAAGCTATACCAAGCTTGTACCGAGGTAAGACTACCTCCACTAGTTCAATCCCCCAGATTGAACTAGACACAAACAAAAGAAATATTTTTCAAGTACACAGCTCCTCAATGAGCAAATAATCAAGTAAATGAACAAGGTTTAGAAAAGCCTGATTTGTAGTTGGTTGGCTTTTGAGCTTTTCTTCTTTTCTTCTTTTCTTCTTCTCCTTGCTAGATTGAATCAAGCCTCAGCTCCGATTCTTCACAGTTGAAGCAGTTGAGAAGGATTGAAAAGCAAGAAACTGATCCTCTTTCTCCAATTTGGGAAATCCACCAAAACTTTGATTTGAATGCCTTGGATTCCTCTTGAGCTTTTTGGAGTGGAGTGGATTTGAGCTAGAAGGTTTTTCTCTTGAGATTCAGGCTCTCTCTTTTTCGGATTTTTGAATTGGGATTTCTCTATTTCCGTTTTTCTTCTTTGTTTTTCCGTTCTTGTTTTTGAATGATAGTCTTCCCTTTTTATAGATTTCTTTCAAACCATTTTTGGAAGAAAACTATCCGTTGGAGTGTACCTTGCAACAAAATATATCCGTTAGAAATAAAGTAAAATAGAAATATTACCGTTAGAGCTGATCTGGCAATTTGATTTTTCGTTCCAGGTGGGTTGGAGTCGACTCTAACTTTTCTGGAGTCGGCTCTAACTCGAAACACTTTAATCCGTTAATTCTGGAGTCGTCTCTGACTTTTCTGGGGTCGACAAGAAACTTTTCTGGAGTCGACTCTAACAGACCCGGAGTCGACTCTAAGTCGGGGCCAGAAAAATCAACGTTCTGTTTTTTGTTGGAGTCGGCTCTAACAGTCTCGGAGTCGACTCTAACTTCCGTGCCAGATACTGGAGTCGGCTCTGTGATTCTCGGAGTCGACTCTAATGTCTGCAATCTTACCTAGACATTAGATTCGATCCAGAACAAGATTTAACTCCTGATTTTGATCATTCAATCGACTTATAATCTGAAAAACTTAATCAAAATCATTAGAGCCTTCAATTGTTATACTCAAATAGTTTTGTTAATCATCAAAATCATCAATTGGGTCAACAATCTCCCCCTTTTTGATGATAACAAAAACTTTGAGTATATGCATTCAAAAAATTCATTCGAACTAAAGATTATAGTCATTTTAAAGCTTAAAACATTTTTAATGAAGGATTTGATGCCAATATTCAAAGTGAACTTTTAAAATTATGCATGAGTTCTATATAAGCCATCAATTATGAACATTTAAACTAAATGTACAGAAAATTGCAATTAAGCTTGTTGTTAAGCTCCCCCTGCATTGAATAGCTCCCCCTATATATAAAAATCAAATTTTAATTGAACTGATTAAAATTTCAAGTCTCTTTCTTTTTGCATAAACAATCATTTCTCCCCCTTTCTTTCTTTCTTTTTGCATATTCAACCATCTCTCATTAAAATTTCAAGTCTTTTTTTTTGCATATTCAACCATCTCTCCCCCTTTTTTGTTATCAGCAATAAGGAGAGTATTAGATAAAGAAAGTTATTAGAGAAAAATTGTTGGTTCAATAAGACATAGGGATTCAAGCAGTCAATCATAGACAGATTTGAAAATGTGTAATTGCATTACATAAGTAAGAAACATTACATAAGTTGATTCAAGTACATTCCAAAGTGAGATACATTAGATACTCAAAATTCCTAAATACAAACTATCAAGATAAAGTAAACCTGGAGAACCTAAGATACAAAAGAGTATCAAAATCAAAATCAAAGTCAGATATGTTTGAATACAATTTTCTTCAAGTGACCTATGATTTCCATTACATCATCTTTTTGAGATTTCTTAAAATTTTCAAGACAAGCTTCAATCTGTGAGACTGCAAGGTCAATGTCCTTCTTCAGTTGACCAGTTGCATGAACATAAGATCCCGAGCCATCAGCAATGCCTTCCATCCTTTCAAAGATTTTGTGAAGTTCAGCACCAAAGGATTCAACAGAATTGCTTATGGAAAAGGAAATCATGTCAAGTCTCGAGTTAAGTTCTTCTTTTAGCTGATTGAAGTCTTCTTTTAATTGATTAATCTCATGAGATCTCTGACTGTCATATTCAGCAAGCAAGGCTCTCAACTGACCAATCTGCTCATCAGAGAATCTCCCAGAAGCAGTAACAGACAGATGTGGAGGAGAGGGAACTGTGCTCGGTCCAGCTTCTGAAGGTCCAGCTGTAGATGGTCCCGCAATAAATGGATCAGGGACTGATGGTCCCGCAGTGGATGGTCCAGGGATATCTTCTACTCTGGCCTCTTCAGTTCTATCTCTCTCAGCTCTTTCTTCTCGTCCTCCTTTCATCCAGATACCATTTAACTTCTTGAAGCCCATCCGATGAATAGTAGAAATACTATAATAGTCAGTGTGCCTTAATTTCCTTAGGGGTTCATTATCCATAATTAGCACACCTTGGCTTCTAAAGATCAATGTCAGAACCATACCATATGGCAGTGTAGATCTTTTCTTTGTAGCAGCCTCTGCCATATAACCAATCATCATGCCAGCTAGGTTGACTGGCCTTCCAGTTATAATACAATCCATCAAAAGAATGTCTCGCTCCGAGACGTACTCAAATCTACCAATTTTGGGAATAAAATTCTTCCACATATGTTGTGTAGTAACCTGAGCTCCAGATTTAATTGATTAGCAAGAATTTCTCAAACTCGGTTACATCCCTCCCTAACATTCTTGACAATGCACCACTTCTATCATCATGCTGATATTCCATAATACCAATTGTGGGCATTTCCAACAGATTTCCAAGGATTTCAGCAGTTATTACAACTCTAGTTCCTCTTACAATACTGACTAAACCGCCTTCTCCTCTACTCAAATCATTGTAAAATTCTCTCACTAGGGCAGGATAAGTGGGGATATCTAATGAACAAATCTTTTCCCACCCCATTTCTTTTAAACATCTTCCTATTGAGAAGCCCTCCGACTCAAAGAAATCAAAGTTGACCTTCCTTCCAGTTGTGATAGTCTTACCGGCTAGTTGATCTACTTTGGGTGAAGAGGGTGAAGGAGGGGAATCTTCTTGAGTGGCCGAAGAGGAGGATGGCGAGGGTTGCCTCCGAATCGTGCGTCGCCTCGTGGGAACGGACGCTCCTCCGACGAAACCGCGCCTCTTGGGTGCCATTGAGTTGATTGGAATGTGTAATCAAAGGTTTTGAGAAGATTGGGGAGGTTGGAAAGGCTTTGGAACTCCTTGGAGGGGTTTTGGGAGACGGATAAAATGATTTGGGGTCGACTCCGCCTTTTTATTTTTGACCTAGTTCGACCTAGAGTCGACTCCCGAAAACTGGGTGTCGGCTCCGAACCAGAAAGTCTGTCAGCGCTCGAATTAGAGTCGGCTCTACAGAAGCCGGAGTCGGCTCTAATTGCTTAGACAGAACATCAAAAACTAAGGTGTCGACTCCACAAACTGTTAGAGTCGACTCTAACAGTTTCAGAGATAAAAAATCAAGTTTCAAGGATCTGAAACTATTCAAATTAATCATCAAACTCTAGATAAATGTTCCTTAGCAATTGGGGAAACAATGAATCAAGATCTAGATAGATTTCCTTATTGAATATCGAGATTTTTCAAGAAATTGATGAAATCTAGATAGTTGTTCTTAAGAGTTTCAGAAAATTATTCCAAAGGATCACAAACTCCTAATTCTCCTCTAAGATAACAAAATCTCTCTTCACTTAAGGGTTTTGTAAATATATCTGCCAGTTGTTCTTCAGTATTCACATAATCAAGACAAATTTCATTATTGGCAACATGTTCTCTTATAAAGTGATATCTAATTTCAATATGCTTTGTTCTTGAGTGTTGAATTGGATTTTTAGTTAGATTGATTGCACTTGTATTATCACATCTTATAGGTGTCTTATCAAGTGTGATACCATAGTCTTCAAGTTGTCTCTTAATCCATAGGATTTGAGCACAGCAACTTCCAGCTGCAACATATTCTGCTTCAGCAGTAGATAATGCAACCGAATTTTGCTTTTTGCTAAACCATGAGATTAAGTTACTTCCTAAAAATTGGCATGCACCACTTGTGCTTTTTCTATCTAACTTACATCCAGCATAATCAGAATCAGAATAAGCAATCAGATTTAATGTTGAGTCTCTAGAATACCATAAACCTACATTTTTTGTTCCACTAAGGTATCTAAGAATTCTTTTAACAGCAATTAAATGTGATTCTTTAGGTTCAGACTGAAATCTAGCACATAAGCAAACAGCAAACATTATGTCTGGTCTACTTGCAGTTAAGTAAAGTAGGGATCCGATTATACCTCGATAATATTTTTGATCAACCTTCTTACCTTCTTCATCTTTGTCCAGCTTGCATGAAGGACTCATTGGTGTTCCGAGGGGTTTGATTGATTCCATACCAAACTTCTTTAGAATTTCTCTTGTGTACTTTGTTTGGTTGATAAAGATTCCCTCTTTGCTTTGTTTGATTTGGAGTCCAAGGAAGAAATTGAGTTCTCCCATCATGCTCATTTCAAATTCTCCCTGCATTAACTTAGCAAACTCTTGACATAGAAGATTGTTAGTAGCACCAAATACAATGTCATCAACATAAATTTGAACTACAAGTAAATCTTTATCTTTTCTTTTCAAAAACAATGTTTTATCAACATTTCCTCTTGTAAAATCATTTTCAATCAAAAATTTACTTAGTCTATCATACCAAGCTCTAGGTGCTTGTTTCAAACCATATAAAGCTTTGTGCAATTTAAAAACGTGATTTGGAAATTCATGATCTTCAAATCCCGGTGGTTGTTCAACAAATACTTCTTCATTTATTAATCCATTTAAAAATGCACTTTTGACATCCATTTGAAATAAATTAAAGTTCATGTGACATGCAAATGCAAGTAATAGCCTAATGGCTTCTAATCTAGCTACAGGTGCAAAGGTTTCATCAAAATCAATACCTTCTTCTTGATTATATCCTTTTGCAACTAATCTAGCTTTGTTTCTAATTACTATGCCATTTTCATCTAGTTTATTTCTAAAAACCCATTTTGATCCTATAACAGAATGATCTTTAGGTCTTTCCACTAATGTCCATACATTATTTCTAGTGAATTGGTTTAATTCTTCTTGCATAGCTAACATCCAATTATTATCTTTTTCAGCTTCTTCAATGGTTTTAGGTTCAATTTGAGAAACAAATGCAAGGTGATTACTAATATTTCTCATAGATGATCTAGTTCTTATTCCTTGAGATGGATCACCTATAATCAATTCCTTGGGATGACTATAAGCGTATCTCCAATCTCTTGGTAGATCTACATCATTATGATTAGTATTAATAACATCAGCATTAGGCGAATCATTATCTTTAGCTTCTTGTTCATGATCTGAAGATACATCAATATTAAGTTTTTCAAGATTGTTTTCGAGAATGTTTGTATCTTCCTCATCATCAATCCTTTTGGAACTTGATGCTAAAGATTCATCAAAAACTACATGAATAGATTCTTCAACAATTAAACTTCCTTTATTGAACACTCTATATGCTTTACTAGTTGTTGAATAACCTAAGAATATTCCTTCATCAGATTTTGCATCAAATTTACCTAAGTTATTTTTACCATTATTATGAATAAAACATTTACAACCAAATGCATGAAAATATTTAATGTTGGGTTTTCTATCATGCCATAATTCATAAGGTGTTTTCTTTAAAATAGGTCTTATTAATGCTCTATTTAGGATGTAACATGCTGTGTTAATAGCTTCCGCCCAAAAGTATTTCGGGAGTTTACTTTCACATAGCATGGTACGGGCCATGTCTTCTAGAGTTCTATTTTTCCTTTCAACTACTCCATTTTGTTGAGGGGTTCTTGGTGCAGAAAAATTATGATTAATACCATTTTCATTGCAAAAACTTTCAAATAAGTGATTTTCAAATTCAGTTCCATGATCACTTCTTAGAGACACTATGGTAGTGTTTTTCTCATTTGTTACTTTCTTGAAGAATTTCAGGAATATCGAGAAAGTCTCATCTTTGTGAGCTAAAAACATTACCCAAGTGAATCTAGAGTAATCATCTACTATCACAAGACCATATTTCTTTCCTCCTAGACTTGTGGTTCTAGTTGGTCCAAAAAGGTCCATGTGAAGTAGCTCTAATGGCCTAGAAGTTGAAACAACATTTTTAGATTTAAAAGAACTTCTCGTTTGTTTTCCAAACTGACATGCATCACATATTTTGTTATTTTCAAAATCTATTTTAGGTAGTCCTTTTACTAAATCCATTCTAATTAGTTTTGAAATCAGGTGTGTGCTTGCGTGACCTAATCTTCGATGCCACAACCAACCAATCTCATTCATATTAGCATTATTAGCAACTAAGCAATGATTATTAGTAGACAAATTGTCTAAGTCAATCAAGTATACATTGCCATTTCTATTTCCAATAAAAACAATGCTATTATCAATGGGATTAGCAACTGTGCATATAGAAGATTCAAATGATACTTTAAAACCTTTGTCACATAATTGACTAATGCTAATTAAATTATGTTTCAAACCATCAACATATAAGACATTTTCAATATATGTGGAGGGAGTTATTTGAATGTTACCAAGCCCCAAGATTTGGCCTTTGCCATTATCCCCAAATGTAACTACTCCTCCTCTTTTGCTTTCGAGGGTGATGAATTGATCTTTGTCACCCGTCATGTGCCTTGAGCAGCCGCTATCAAGATACCACTTTCGCTTTGATCTTTTGGCCGCAAGACACTCCTGCAAAGATGATCAAGTCTTATGTTTAGGTACCCAAGCTTTCTTGGGTCCTTCATGGTTAGTAGCAATAAAAATTGTTCCTTTTGGAACCCATATTTTCTTTCCTTTAATATTTAAGTTTTTATTAGGTTTTAGAATTTTACATTCATAAGATTTATGTCCTTTTTGATTACATTTAAAGCATGTAAAATTACTTTGGCCAGCACGCACAAAAATATTTTTCAGTGATTTTTGTTTTCTAAAAGTGTTATACCCTAATCCGGCTTTGTCAAAAACTGCTTTTTGACTATTTAATAACATGTTCAATTTAGTTGAGCTTAAGGTAAACTTATCAACTATGTTCTTATATTTTTCAACCTCTTTCCTTAGTTTATCATTTTCATTGGAAATTAATTCTTTTTCTTTTACCAAAATTTCATTTTCAGATTTAAGTTTCTTAACTTCATTATTAAGATCTTCCTTTTCTTTAATGAAAGTTGAATTTTCATTTTTCAAAAGCTTGTATTTCTTTTTCAAAACCTTGAAATCGCCGACAAGTTCATTAAAAGCATCAAATAATTCATCAAATGCAAACTCATCGCAAGGGTTATCGGAACTTACCTCATCGTTGTCGTCCGCCATAAAACATACATTTGCGACTTCCTTTTGTTCTTCTTCTTCGGAAGAAGATTCTTCGCTATCACTCCAAGTCGCCACATAAGCCTTCTTTTTCTTTTTGTAGGCTTTCTTTAATTTAGGACATTCATTCCTAAAGTGCCCCGGTTTATTACACTCATAGCAAGTCAAGGGGTCTTTCTCTTTTTCTTTGTCCTTGTCCTTGTTCTTATCCTTTTCTCCTTCCCACTTTGCTCCAAATTTCTTCTTGTGGAAGGGTTTCTTTCTCCTCATGAATCTTTTAAACTTTTTAGCTAAGAGAGCAGTCTCTTCATCATCATCATCATCATCGCTGCTGCTCTCTTCTTCTTTTGCAGCTTTGAGGGCAATCACTTTCTTCTTCTTTGTGTCCTCCTCTACGTGCTGCTTCATTGTCAACTCATGGGTCATAAGTGATCCTAGAAGCTCCTCTAAGGGCAGAGTGTTGAGGTCCTTTGCTTCTTGGATTGCTGTCATTTTGGCTTCCCATGATCTTGGTAGTGACCTAAGAATTTTTCGAACAAGTTCTGAGTTAGTATATGTCTTACCAAGACTTTTTAAACCATTTACAATATCTGTAAATCTAGTATACATGCATGCAATGGTTTCAGATTGTTCCATGCTAAACAACTCATATTTATGAACAAGAATATTAATTTTAGATTCTTTTACTTGGTTGGTACCCTCATGGGTAACCTCTAATCTATCCCAAATCTCCTTTGCGGAATTACATGTGGAGATTCTATTAAATTCATTTGCATCTAAAGAGCAATATAAAACATTCATGGCTTTAGCGTTAAGCTGTGCCATCTTCCTATCATTATCATTCCAGTCCCTTTCGGGCTTAGGAACAATAGTGCCATCAATAACATGTGTGGGTGTACTAGGTCCATTAATTATAACACCCCATAGTTCATAGTCAGAAGCTTGAATGAATATCCTCATTCTAGCTTTCCAATATGAATAATTTGAACCATTAAACAGTGGAGGTCTATTCGTAGAATGACCTTCAGCAAATGATCCAACTTGAGCTGCCATTTGGATCTTTAGCTCTTGATCGTGTGATCAAAATCTAATGAGCACTAGCTCTGATACCAATTGTTGGCCCAGATGACAACCCAAGAGGGGGGGTGAATTGGGTTCTTTAAAAAATTTAAACCTTTTGAAATATTTGTTTGCTTAGTGTGAGTGAAAGTGAATGCAGATGCAAAAACAAAATACAATCAATAAGATAGAGATAGAGATAGAGATAAAGGAGACACGGCAAACACAAAGATTTTATAGTGGTTCGGTGTATCCAACACCTACGTCCACTCCCAAGATTCACTTGGGTCCACACTATAATCTTCCTTGATTACAGCCGAGTTGTTTTACAAGCTCACAACTCAAACTTGTTGTTTTCCCGGGATCACAACGAACCCAGCCGGTTTTCGGGCTCACCAGCACAAAAACCCTAACACAAGCTATACCAAGCTTGTACCGAGGTAAGACTACCTCCACTAGTTCAATCCCCCAGATTGAACTAGACACAAACAAAAGAAATATTGTTTTTCAAGTACACAGCTCCTCAATGAGCAAATAATCAAGTAAATGAACAAGGTTTAGAAAAGCCTGATTTGTAGTTGGTTGGCTTTTGAGCTTTTCTTCTTTTCTTCTTTTCTTCTTCTCCTTGCTAGATTGAATCAAGCCTCAGCTCCGATTCTTCACAGTTGAAGCAGTTGAGAAGGATTGAAAAGCAAGAAACTGATCCTCTTTCTCCAATTGGGAAATCCACCAAAACTTTGATTTGAATGCCTTGGATTCCTCTTGAGCTTTTTGGAGTGGAGTGGATTTGAGCTAGAAGGTTTTTCTCTTGAGATTCAGGCTCTCTCTTTTTTGGATTTTTGAATTGGGATTTCTCTATTTCCGTTTTTCTTCTTTGTTTTTCCGTTCTTTTTTTGAATGATAGTCTTCCCTTTTTATAGATTTCTTTCAAACCATTTTTGGAAGAAAACTATCCGTTGGAGTGTACCTTGCAACAAAATATATCCGTTAGAAATAAAGTAAAATAGAAATATTACCGTTAGAGCTGATCTGGCAATTTGATTTTTCGTTCCAGGTGGGTTGGAGTCGACTCTAACTTTTCTGGAGTCGGCTCTAACTCGAAACACTTTAATCCGTTAATTCTGGAGTCGTCTCTGACTTTTCTGGGGTCGACAAGAAACTTTTCTGGAGTCGACTCTAACAGACCCGGAGTCGACTCTAAGTCGGGGCCAGAAAAATCAACGTTCTGTCTTTTCTGTGAGAGTCGGCTCTAACAGTCTCGGAGTCGACTCTAACTTCCGTGCCAGATACTGGAGTCGGCTCTGTGATTCTCGGAGTCGACTCTAATGTCTGCAATCTTACCTAGACATTAGATTCGATCCAGAACAAGATTTAACTCCTGATTTTGATCATTCAATCGACTTATAATCTGAAAAACTTAATCAAAATCATTAGAGCCTTCAATTGTTATACTCAAATAGTTTTGTTAATCATCAAAATCATCAATTGGGTCAACAGCCTCCGACTATTCAGCTCGTAGGAGGCATCCTGCGGTCTGGCTGGTGGAAGCTTCTGTGCTCGCGTAATCACCATCTTCTTCCTTGCAGAGGTTATGCGGTCGCAGATGCGTGAGGATAAACGTCTGTCTGCCTGCCCCTACCTGGCGCGCCAATCTATTGCTGCAAATCACTCCTGGAATGCGTCAGGTAAGAAACAAGCCTCCTGGAGCTTCAGAGGAATGACGGGACCGCCTCCTTCAGTCGGAAACCTACAAGAAAAGTCCCTGGCCGGTGGTTTCGGCGGGGACCCTCCGATTCTCAAGTCAACGATTTGAAGAATAGGGATTTTAGATGAAAGAGTATAGATTGAGCCCCCTTTCTCGTTGTGAGTCAGGGTATTTATATACCTGTTTGGAGGTCCCTCTTACCCTTCGTGGATAACCATCGAATCGTATCTTCCGTCAAGATTGGCTTCGTAAGTGGTAGGTGGGCGCATAGCCGCTAAACGTGCACCATAAATATTGGCAACTGCCCACAGTATATCGATAACCGCCCATAGTCTTAGCAAAGAGTAGGTTAGTGGGCCACATGGCAGTCCTGGGTACTTGTTAGGTGGCTGGGAACTGAGTTCGAGGTTGGTTCCGAGGCCAAAGCTAGAAGTCGAGAGCAGGTCCGAGGCAAAGGCTAACCGAGGCTGAAGCTGGCCGAGGCTGAGGTTGGCTGAGGCTGAAGCTGGCCGAGACTGAGGCTGGCCAAGGCTGTATGGCCGAGGCTAACACTGGTCGAGGCCGAAGCCGAGGCCGAAGCCGAGGTCGAGGCCGAAGCTGAGGCCGAGCCGAATCCGAGGCCGAAGCTAGCCGAAATCACTACTTTTGTTCAAAAAATCGCGTGGGTTGCTACGTACCGTCTGATTGTGTGATTAGCCACATCAATTATAATTTTTGGCTATGTTTGGATGTGAAAAAGTTATTCCGAGAATAGGGATACGAATTCCGTAGAAATAGCTTATTCCCTTTGTTATTCTAGATTTCTGTTTGGATGAAATCTGGTATTCCATGTTATTCCAGTGCAATTAATGCAGTGTTATTCCAAATGATGTTTGGATGACATGGGAATAAGCATGTATTCCAGTAGGAATAGATGAAGAATTTTTCTGAAATTCCAAAGATATCCCTTCCAATAAAAATGGTTTATCAATTTTTATTTTTTAAAATGGCATGAATAAATTATTATTTATTAATAATAAAGTAATAAAGTAATTATTTTTAATAAAATAATATAAGAACATACTTAATAAATTATTTTATATTATAAAGAAAAAAATAACATACTTAATTTATTTTCTTTAATAAATTTATTTAATTTTAAATTATATTATAAATAAATTTATTTAATTTATTTAATTGAATAAATTATTATTTATTAATAAATAAGTAATAAATTAATTATTATTGAATAATATAAGAACAACTTAATAAATTATTTTATATTAATAAAGAAAAATAACATACTTAATTTATTATTTTCTATAAATTATTTTAATTTTAAATTATATTATGAATAAATTTATTTAATTGAATGAATTATTATTTATTAAGAAATAAGGTAATAATTAATTATTATTAATAGCATAATATAAGAACATACTTCATAAATTATTTTATATTAATAAATAAAAAAATAACATACTTAATTTATTATTTTTATTAATAAATTTTTTTAAATTTTAAATTATATTATAAATAAATTTATTTAATTAATTTAATTGAATAATTATTATTATTAATAAATAAGGTAATAAATTAATTATTATTAATAAAATAATATAAGAACATACTTAATAAATTTATTTCATTTAAATTATATTATAAATAAATTTATTTTATTTTAAATTATATTATAAATTTATTTATTTATTTTAAATTATATTATAAATAAATTTATTTAATTTATTTAAATGACAATAAATTTATTTAATTTATTTAAATGATATTAAATAAATTTATTTAATATATTTAATTTAATGCCATCGGTGCCCCTAGAATAGCTACATGGGAATAGGAGCTATTCCATCCAGTACCATGGAATAAGAAATTGGAATAAGAAGGGTTGATTGGAATAGCTAATATAGTGGGCCCACGCACCTTTTTCCTTCTGTTTGAAGGAATAAGGGGGAATAAGGGCCTATTCCAGGCCTTATTTCCCCATCCAAATACTGCCTTTGAGAATAAGAAAAAATATTCTTTGAATATTCTTTCTGAAAATATTTTTCTTATTTTCTATTTGAAATATATATACGAGAATACAGGATAAAGGATATGTATATATGAGAAATGAAAAGAATAGAGCACCGCCACGAAACAGCTGTAAATATAAAGGATTTGTTAGAAAGGGTATTACCACAAGAACCGACCCATCTTTTTCTTTTTGCACCCTTGCCGGTGCGCTCACCCGGCCTCCCGGCCCCATGGTACGATCCAGTCAAAAACATACGCGCATCGGCGAGGCCCCTGCCACCGCCCCTCACCCCGTCTCTACCCCACTCCTTCCTTTCCCCGCCTCTTCCTTTCGTTCCCCGACTTCTATATACAGCTAGCACACCTTCCCTGTCGTTAGAACTATCGTGCTTTACTTCTCTTCTTGCCTTCTTTGCTTTTCTTTCTTGGCTTTTAGTTTCAACCCTTAACTTTCCACAATGGAAGCCTTCTCATACCAGCACCACCACCTTTTTCTTCCTGACTCTCCTGACCTTCCAACATTCCCCTTTGAGATGATGCCCTTCCCAGTACAGCAGTATGGAGAGACGAGGAATGACTCAGCTTCTTGCTTCTCTTACTATTCTCCTGAAGATATCCAAGAGGTCTCAGCTATTGATGCCAGAGCCTATGAGAGAAGCAGCTCTCTTAACATTTCCTGCGCTTCAGTGGGGAGCGAGATGGCCGCTCTTTCCTCGGTGGCGATTCAACCCCATCATGAGAAGATCCCCAAACAAGTCTCTAACGAGAAGAGAAGGAAGAATGGATATGGGGATTGCTTGAGTCGTGATCAATCCAAGGTAATTAAGGACAGCCATGCAAAAATCCTAGACTGCTCGGTAGCTCTTGTTTTCAAATATAACTTGTTTAATTTCTTTGCTGAAGTACCGCTTTAATTACGCTATTAGGAAACAAAAGAAATTAACCGTAGGAATCAGAGAAAACACAATGGCGAGTTGAACAGAAAAAGGAGGAAATCCAAAGGTGTTGACTCGAAAGCCACAGTGGCCGGTGAAGAGGCTCCTCTAGGTTACATTCTCGTAAGAGCACGGAGAGGTCAAGCAACAGATAGCCACAGCCTTGCAGAAAGGGTATATTATTCCTCAAAACTCAAACGCATCTTCTCTTCACTCTTGCGACCACATTGACTTCTTATGTAAAACTCATGACTTGAATCATCATATCATGGATTTTCAGGTCAGAAGGGAGAAAATAAGTGCGAGAATGAAGAAGTTGCAAGGTCTTGTTCCTGGTTGCAATAAGGTGAAGCTTCTTTTCATTGTGCACTACTCTGCGTACAAGGATTAGTTTTAAAGACATCTTACTCAAGGATTTCCTCATGGTTTTTCGTGTAGGCTACTGGGAAGGCCCTACTAGATGAGACAATTAGCTATATAGGATCTTTGCAGAATCAAGTCAAGGTAATCCAAAGTGATCAATTGATGGTCTCTCTTCTTATTTTTAGCACATATGAAGTGCTTCTAATGCAGCATTTGTTTGCATCATGTGCAGTTTCTTTCTATGGAGCTTGCTTCTGTGAATTCCATGTTATATGGCTTCGGAGTGGACTTTGTTGATTGCATGAATAAACCAGAGGTAGTGTAAAATCCCAAATTTATATACCATATTAGTTTGTTTCTATTTCATGACTATGTATATATAGATTTCTGAACAAGTATTTATATCATATTTGGAACAAATGGATTTCATAATTTTTATGAGATTAAATTCATGATTTGCTCTGCATGGCAATACAATAAATTATAAATTTAAAATCCCAACTATTAAATCATAGAATTCATAGAATTGCTTCTTCTTGTTGCAAATTCTATCAAAATTCCTATCAATTTTGAAGGATTAAGAAACGAATCCCATAGCATAAACCAAATAAATTTTTAAAACAAAATTATCCTTTGTTTATGATATTATTATATATGTATATTATGATAAATTATAAATATAATAAATAATATAATTTATTATGTTAATATAATATTAATATAATTGATATCATTTAAATATTAATAACAATATTATATTACTATATATAACAATAATAACATTATTATTATTATTATACATTGTAATTTCTAATAATATAATTTAATATAATTAATAAAATGTGTTGATGCCAAATCACCATCCTCGAACGTCCGCAAGTGTCCGGTTGCCTCCTCCAGCGAGCCCGGAATCCTTCGGCGAGCTTCTTGCATCTGGGAGCCTGCAAATAAGTCCTGATGATCGAAGATTCCGGCGGAGACCCTTCGACGCTCAAGTTAGTGCTCTGGGCAATAGCCATGAGCTTGAGAAAGCTCGAAAGAGAGAAGAAGAGAGAGGCGTAGAGCCGTGCTTTCTGTGAGCAAGAATGAGCATTTAAGAGTGTGGTGAGTTATCAGTTACCTCATCGGGGATCCCTCTTACCCATTTTATTGATGCTTAGAGTCTTTGAGACTTGGGGCATAATTACTTGTCAGAGCATTTATGATGATGACAACAATGACAGGGCTTCCTTCTTAGTGGCATGTCAGAAGTGCAGGCCATGTTCTGTCAAATGTGGGTGGCTGCATAGTTGGCATATACTGCTTGATTTAGATAGCTATTGTAGGCTGCTGCAGGGCATGGCCGACCATTACGGCGTTTGCTAGATGTGTCCCCCACGCCACACTTCCGTTGCCTTGTGCGGATAGTGATGGGCGATAAAGTCAGGCACGTGGGCCCCAAAATATAGCCGCTGAGGCAGAAGATGAAGTTCAGAGTTGAAGCTGGCTCTGTCCCTCATAGAACATTAATTATAGAGTACATGCATGGTACTATTCATGCCCTTGGATAGAGAAGGCCGTGGGTGAACACTTGCATGGCACTGTTCATGGCCGAGCACTGTTCATGTCGAGACTGAACACTGTTCATGCCGAGGCCGAGCACTGTTCATGATCAAGCACTGTTCATGCCGAGGCCGAGGGGGCCGAGTGGCTGAGGCCGAGGGGAAGAGGCCGAGCACTGTTCATGCTAAGGCCGAGTACTATTCATGGCCGAGTATTGTTTATGCTGAGGCTGAGGGGAAGAGGCTGAGCACTGTTCATGTTGAGGCCAAGTATTGTTCATGGCCGAGTACTGTTCATGCCGAGGCCGAGTACTGTTCATGTCGAGGCCAAGGGGGCCGAGTGGCTGAGGCCGAGGGAAAGAGGCCAAGCACTGTTCATGCCGAGACCGAGCACTGTTCATGCCGAGGCCGAGCACTGTTCATGCCAAGGCCAAGTACTATTCATGGCCAAGCACTATTCATGCTGAGGCCGAGCACTATTCATGTTGAGGCCGAGGGGGTGTCTTCCCAAGGCCGACTCTAGAAATGACTAGTCCAACCCCGGTGAGATTATCGTTGCCCATGGGGCTTATTGGACCTATCAGATGCCTCCCACACTCCTGAGTTTATGCGACCGCATGCCTTGTATCAGCCAAGCGAAAGGAGTGTAGGAATTATAATATCTTTCTTTTGCACTTGTCTCTGCATGCCAGCGTTGGATAGTTTCCGTCTGTCTTGTGTGGACTTGTGACCACGTCTGCATGCGCTCTTGTGCTTTTGTCTGCTCAAAGACTTTAAGCAATGTTGAAGGTAAATTGATTATCTTAGACTGGCTGAGAGCAGCCAATAATCCTCTCACAATGCAGGGTCTGGAAGCGGATTCCCATCAACTATGAGTTGGGGAGTCGATTTCTCCTGACTATGAGTTGACTTTGGATCTTCTACTTTTTCATGAAATTTGGAGGTGGATGCCCGTCAACTGTGAGCTAGGAAGTTGGCCTCTCCCAACTGTGAGTTATCTTTGGGTCTTCTACTTTTGGATGGCTAAAAGTGCTCAGCAATATGTTACAAGTATATAATTTAGATAAAGGTCTTACCCGATTAGTCATTGGTCATTGAGGCAGATTTAGAGCCACTAAGGCTAAAGTGAAGCCGTTGATGCTCTGATAAAGCAATTGAAGTTGTAATGAGGCCACAGAGGCAAAGGAATGGAGCCGCTGAGGTTGATAGAGCCGCTAAGGCTGTAATAATGCTGCTAGGACAGATATGATGCCGCTGGAGCTGAGATGACATCGTTGAGGTTGTAATGAGGCCATGAAGATAGAGGAACAGAGCAACTGAGGCTGCAATAAAATTGCCTCGAGGGTTTCGCGGTCAGCTCGAGTGGTGACTCGAGAGTTGCTGAAGTCGTCGGGTTCCTTTTAACCCCGAAGGGTGACCTGAGGGTGCGTGGATCAGGCTCAGATGCCTTTTAACCCTAAAGGGTGACCTAAGGGTGCGTGGATCAGACTCAGATGCCTTTTGAACCCCGAAGGGTGACCTAAGAGTCGCTAGGATGGGACCATGCTCGGGAGCCTTTAACCCCAGAGGGTGACCTGAGGGTGCTTTGATCAGGCTCAAGTGCCTTTTAATCCCGGAGGGTGACCTGAGAGTTGAGAGTCGTCAGGTGCCTTTTAACCCCGAAGGGTGACCTGAGAGTTGAGAGTTATCAGGTGCCTTTTAACCCCGAAGGGTGACTTGAGAGTTGAGAGTTGCCAGATGCCTTTTAACCCCAGAGGGTGACCTAGGAGTTGAGAATCGTCAGGTGCCGTTTAACCCCAGAGGATGACCTAAGAGTTGAGAGTCGTCAGATGTCTTTTAACCCCAAAGGGTGACCTAAGAGTTGAGAGTCGTCAGATGCCTTTTAACCCCGGAGGTTGACCTGAGGGTGCATGGATCAGGCTTAGGTGCCTTTTTTCTTTGTGCCGATGATCTTTGTTGTCGATGCTGGAGTCAGTCTTTGTTGCCGAGTTGGCCATGGGCTTAGGTGCCAATACTGGAGTCGGTCTTTGGTGCTAAGCTGGCCTCGGGCTTAGGTGCCGATGCTAGAGTCGGTCTTTCTGCAATGCATTCAAGTATTAATGAAAAGAAGCTTTCTCAAAGTGTAGTGTACTTAGCTTTTGTAGGTTTTTGGCCTTTGCGTCGTGTTCAATGACGCTTGGGGTCCGTATGGAGTCAAGGCAGAGAGCTTTTCCCAACTTTTCTGGTGTTGGATTGGGGTATTTGCGAAGGCGAAGAAGACTATTCAAGAGTGGAGGAGAACTTGTATTGTTGGTCTCTTTTGGCATTAATTGAGCCTTGGCATCCGAGTACAAGGAAGGCCATAATGATCCCTCCACCCAACGTCCTCTCTTTGTCATCTTGCTAGCATCAAACTTCCTTCCCCTCATGCATTAAATCTTGTTTATTTAAGTTTGCATGGCATAGCACTGGGCTGGGACTTGGACCACATCCTTCCCACCTCGTGCAGCCAGGCCAGGACCTTACTTCTTGGAGGGAACCCGGCTGGGAAGATATGTCGGGTGATGATGATGATGTGGCACTTGATGCAGATAGTTTGGAGGGAGAAAAAGTGGCCGGGGAGGAGTGTTGATTAGCTTTCTATTGGCCGAAGATAGCCCCAGGACTGCTCGCCTCTTGTGGACTACGATTGTCCGAGTAGAAGAGGTTGTCATTGTGAAGTATCTTTAAAGAAATTTATCTTCTTCTGTTGATTTGGATACATCAGCCCGCTGGTAGTCTGCCCCCCAGGGAGTCATGCTGACTGTAATTGAAAAGTGTAGGTACCCTTGCTTGGGGGGGGCTTCATGACTATGGTACTCGTTGGAGAGCTTGATAGTATTCTTGCTAGGGAGCCTGAGCTTGATGTTGCTCTTGTAGCCTTCGGATAGCCGCCACCAATGTTTGGTCTTGTTGATGGCGGCGAGCTGGTCCGCTTGAGTGGCTTGAAGTGAAGATGGTGGAGCAAAGAGCTGGCCTCATGTTGCTTAGCTTGCTGAGGGTGCCTTCTAACATGACCGACAAAAGCTTTTTGGGCTATTATCGCCACCATCGCTTTGATCCACCATTTTGATCTAAAAGGGGACGATGATTTGCAAGCTAGCATCGTTGACGATCCGTATTCTGCCCCCCTACCTGGTGCACCAATTTGTTGATGCCAAATTACCATCCTCGAACATCCGCAAGCGTTTGGTCGCCTCCTCCAGCGAGCCCAAGATCCTTCGGCAAGCTTCTTACGCCTGGAAGCCTGCAAACAAGTCCCGAAACCAGAGATTCCGGCAAGAACCCTTTGATGCTCAAGTCAGTGCTCTGGGTAACAGCCGTGAGCTTGAGGAAGCTCGAAAGAGAAAAGAAGAGAGAGACTTAGAGCCGTGCTCTCTATGAGCAAGAATGAGCATTTAAGAGTGTGGTGAGTTATCAGTTAACTCGTCGGGGATCCCTCTTACCCATTTTATTAATGCTTGAAGTCTATGAGACTTGAGGCATGATCACTTGTCATAGCATTTTTGATGGTGGCAGCAATGGCAGTAATGGCAGGGCTTACTTTTTAGTGGCATGTCAGAAGTGCAGGCCATGTTCCGTCAATATGGGTGACCGCATAGTTGATAGGTACTGCTTGGTTTGGATAGCTGTTGCAGGCTGCTGTAGGGCATGGCCAACCATTACGGTGTTTGCTAGATGTGTCCCTATGCCACACTTCCGTTGCCTTGTATGGACAGCGATGGGCAATAAAGTCAGGCACGTGGGCCCCAAAGTATAGCCGCTGAAGCAGAAGATAAGTTTGAAGTTGAAGCCGGCTCTGTCCCTCATAGAGCATTGATTATAGAGTACATGCATGGTACTGTTCATGCCTTTGGATGAGCTTCAGAGAAGGCCATGGGTGAACACTGTTCATGGCCGAGCACTGTTCATGCCCGACATGCTGAGGCCGAGCACTATTCATGTCGAGGCCGAGCACTGTTCATGGCCGAATACTGTTCATGCCGAGGTCGAGGGGGCCGAGTGGCTGAGGCTGAGGGGAAGAGGCCGAGCATTGTTCATGCCGAGGCCAAGCACTATTCATGCTAAGGCCGAGTGCTGTTCATGGCCGAGCACTGTTCATGCTGAGGCCGAATACTGTTCATGTTGAGGTCAATCACTGTTCATGCCGAAGCCGAATACTGTTCATAGCCGAGCACTGTTCATGGCCAAGCACTGTTCATGCCAGACCGAGGGGAAGAGGCCGAGCACTGCTCATGCCGAGCACTGTTCATGCCGAGGCCGAGGGGGTGTCTTTCCGAGGCCAACTCCAGAAATGACTGGTCCGACCCCGGTGAGATTACTGTTGGCCATAGGGCTTATTGGACCCATCAAAATGTATTCAATATAATAATAATTAATATAATTAAATGTGATTTTAAAAATATAATTAACATAAAAATTCTCAAATCATCATTTTTAATTAGTTATTAAATAAGAGTAATTTGGGAAATGGAATATTGAATTCAATTTTATTTTTTTTCTAAACATGAGAATCTTTTTATAGATAAATTTTACTGTAGAATTCATTCGATTTACAAATGAATTGCTCCAAATGGACCCTTAATATTGAAAGATTTGTACCAATACAATTCAGAATATGGGGATCATACCACAACACATGCAACTTGTGAGCCAAAACACTCACGTTCTGACTACAGCTCATGGGAGTATGACAGAAAACTATCAAATAATGGATCCTTCAATTCCTCTTTCAGTGCATTGCCAGGTACCCATAGCCTTTCCTCAGGTTTCTCTTCTTTTCGGAAGCTTCATCTACTTGAAATAAAGCTTTACATTGATAACCCAAGAAGAAGCCATGTCCTTGTTACTAAATAAGGAGCTTTTTCAGGATGGCAGCACTTTAATGATGCAAGTGGGAGAACAAAGACAACAATGTTTCGATGATGTAGAGTTTAACGAGATGTGCTTCTTTTCAGCAGAGGAGCGCCTTTGATGCTCTTGGCAAGCCAAAAGAAATAAGCATAAAGCACTGCATCTATGTTCTATATTTTCTTTAGATTAAGATGTAATATGATCGAATTAAGTTAAAAAAATTATTATAAAATAATATATTTAAAATTTTTCATTGAGTCTATGTTCACAATGATTGGTATTGAGTTAGCTTTTTAATGCATCTTGAATCATTCAAATCGGACATCAAATGATAAAGTGAGGCATAATTTTATGAATGTCTATCATTGTTGATGAGTTTCTAGTAAATTATGCAAATATCATTGATTGAGATAAGAATAATTTTTAGCATTTTTATCCAAATTTTTACATTTTCAAATTAGATTACATGAGTTAGAAGTTAGTTTGAATTAAGAATATATTTTTAAATATTTTTTAAATTAAGAATCTATTTTTAAATATTTAATGGATATCTATTTTTTTTTTGTTTTCTTAAAGAAATCAGTATCCTAGCTACAAGAATTGAGAAGTTCATTGGTTTTAAGATATTAAAATCTTATAAAAGTGGGAACCTAAGAAACCTATCTATAAATAATACTCAATTAAGGTCTTTTGACAATAAATCAATAATTCAAAAATCAATAATTTAAAAGGATGAAGAAGATGAAGATCGAAGGATTAAGAAGATTAAGTTAACTAATGAAGCCCGTAAGCATCATTTCTAGTAATCTTATTTAAAGAAGTAAGTAACCTAATCATAAGTCAAAGTATTTTATAAATTATTCATAATTAAAAGGATTTTAAACTTTGGTTTGTAACTTGATTATAAATTGAGATTTTTATAATATTGCAGGATTGCCAAAAATTTATTTTATAATCGATAAATAATTATTTGAATTAAAATAATTCTTAAACTTTCATATAATTAGTTTGTTTCAAATAATGAGATTTTATATTATTTTTGAAATATTATTAAAGGTTTAAATTCTGCATAATATGTTTATTATAAATTTGAATCAAGTAAGTAGGCTAATTATAGGTGAGAAGATTTATGTAAATTGCTTAATTATAAATATCTATTCATAAATTTATAAATTATTGGTTAAATATTATCGTTGTATTTTCTTATGCACTATTAATATTTTAATACTACCATTATATGTTTTTTTTGTATAGCTATTTATTGTAAATACTGAAAAATTATTATTATTATGAAAATTTTATGATATGAATAAGTAAATATTAATGAATATAGAATTATTGATAATAAAATCTGACTAAAAACATGTAACTCGACATGATGATAGATACCAATATTCATCTTTGCAGGGGATATTTAGGAAGAATCCAAACTCTATTATTATTATTTTTTATTTTAAGATTAAGATATAAGCAAAAGTTAGATAGAAGCTAGCCCTTTATTTTCAACGATAACTTCGTGCATTGTAGTGTATAGAGAGACACTATCGTTGCCAATAGGATTATAGGATACGCAACTACAAAAGACCCAGATAAGATGGCTGCTTTTGGTTTTTCGTGCAACACTTGACTTTCAATTTATTGCCCATGATCAATAGCTTCGTGCATGAATACCAAGAGACTAGCCCTTATGGCTCAATTAGAGCTTACGTGCATTGGTCAACTTGGTCTATAGCAAAGGAGAGGTTAAGCCTGGTGAGAGTAAGATATTACGATACACCCATAACAATATCATAGTAAGTTGGCTAAATAGTAGGGGACTGACCATGTGGTCGAACTTGGCTAAAGAGCTAACATATTTACATTTAAGTATTCCAATCCATTAAGGAGATCAAAAGCATATTTAGTTTTGAGAAGGGGACATCATGGGGAGGAAGGAGATAGACTTCAATACCAAAGAAATTAGTGAGGAGCTTAAGCTCTTTCATTTTACAAGGCAAGAGTATAAATGGGCTATTATTGATGATAATTATATTATCAACATAAAGGAGGAGAAAAGTGATGGAAAAGCCATCATGATAAATGAAAGTGTTGGATATTATCAAGAGAAGAAACCTAACTCAAGAAGTAACTACAAGAAAAGACTTCTTTAGCATTGGTCAAAACTGTTATTAAGAGTATATAAAACTGCTATGATATTTTTGCTAATGATTGTTCTAACCATTGCTTAGGTATTGCCAAAAGTCTCATTGCTGATTATATAATATACATCTCCTAACCACTAGGAAAGATGGATTTTCATCAGTAAATTTATAAGGGTTTAGCTGTATTTTGTTTTCACTATGGAAACTTTTTCCAACCCATGGTAAAGGTGCATTTTCATTAGCGATTTTTATGACAATTTAGCAGCATTTTATTTAAAATGTGGAAACTTTTCCCAGCAATTGCCAAATACTAGTAATATGCATTTAAATTTTTATTATTTTTAGATGCATTAATTGATAATTACTTAAAAGTTGTAGCATCAGTTCTAACATAAGTAAAAGTGTACCCTTTAGTAGCATTTTTGATGTCAATAAACATATGTCCTTATCTCTTAGGAGCCCCCTCCTCTAGGGTTTGTCAAAATCAACTTTGATGAAAGTATTCGAGGCAGATATGCGGGTTCAGCTTTCGTAATTAGGGGGTCGAATGGCACGATGCTCGCGGCCGGTGGATTTGAGCTTCTTGACTCTTTTGTTCCCCTTGCTGAATTGTATGCGGCATGGGCGGGTATTTCTTATGCCCTTCGGAGCCTGGGTGTCCAAAGGCTCATTATTGAGGGAGACTCTGCTATGGTTATCAGTTGGATCCGTCAGGAGTTTACTGACCATCGGCCATCCATTCCCTTAAACAGTGACATCCGATCTCTTCTCCAGGGCGCTGACAGCGCCCAGATTCAGCATATCTATAGGAAGCCAATTCAGCTGCAGATTGGATTGCCGCTAGAGTGGCACATCACTCTGATTTTTGGAGATGGAAGCAGGGCGACCCTTGCCCTATTATCCTTACCCAAATTTTATATTCCGATATATCGGGTTCGACTCACCCTATAATGGTGTGATCACCTGCTTGTACCAAAAAAAAAAAAAAAAACACATGTCATTTGCTATCAATTTTAATTGCTGGTAATATCCTCTCTTTTTTTTAATAAATGTAGTACTTAGTAATTTTGGCATGAGCACACCAAAAATCTCTGTTTAATTTTATATTCAGATGCCTGAAATAATAATCTTCAATATGTACATTCAAATTACATTGCAGTAATTAATAGCTAATAATTAAACAAAGTGTGAAAAGATTGTCAAATCACTATCCATAAATGTTTGTACACTTTAATCCTTTGTAAACCCAAAAAGTTACAAAATAAATATAATACTTAATCCATAGCATAGAACATAACATTCAACTTTAAAAATATGTCACATAATTCTAATAGAAATATCATGTGTCCCACAATGACAAGATAAAGGAGATGAAGCAAACAAGCATATCATGAGTTATTTGCCAACAAATTCAATGTGCAAAACAAAAGTATAATACATAATTAACTTATAAACCGATAATTAACATGTAAAAAAGTAAGATAAATTAGTAGAAAAGAATAAATAAAAAATATATTACTTACAAAAGTTTAGGGCCATGCAATTGTCGATTCAATTGCATCGCAATTATCTTTTGAGGTCCATCTATCCTTATCAAATGTTCATTCATACTCTTACTACATTAACAAAATCTTCCAAAACTTAGTTTAAAGAACATTAGCCCAATGGAATTTTACTTATAAAAATGCAACATGCCACGTCAGTTGTGTGTGGCCATCTAGAACTTCTGAAAATAGCTTCATTTCCTTCCTATAAAAAGAGTTTTCAATTAAATAATAAATAACAATACCAAACAAATAAATACCAAAGCTGTAATGAAATCATATATGAGAGTAATATTAAAATTAAAATATAAAAATAAAATTCTTACAATAAATTTACCTTGATGGTATGAACTTGCTTGGATCTTGCTCTCTTCTTTTGGTTCCTCTTTAATTAAGTAAAGCAAGTGTTGTATATTATTAAATCATGTTCAAACTATGACCTATATGACTGTAAAATAAATAAGATAACCAAGATTATATTATCAAAAAAAAAAAAAAGCAAATTAGAGTGAGAACAAAGAGAAGAAGCATTGTATACAGACAAAGCATTCTCTTTTCCTATATCAAGTGACCTAATTCAAGCTAAGAAAAACTCATATGCATAATTATGTTTTTATATGAATTTGTAATGCAGCGATTGTAAACCAAATCAATGGCATTGACCAACGTTCAAAATTCCATCACAGGAATTGCCCTTACAATCTGTTTTTACAACAGTCAATCATCTTTGTAAATATGATCTAGAATTAATTTCACAGGTTTTTGTATTATATGCAACTCTAATCTTGAAATGTGATACTTCCTTAAGTTTTGCCACTGGTATTATGATTTGTTGCAATAATGACCACAAAAATGTACTAGACTTGTCACATAATCTAGCACTTTAATGTGGATAAGAGAATTTTGTGTGGATAAAGAACTTCTGAGTCTTAGCTTTTATGGGTTGAAAAGTTGAAACATACTTATCTTTTCATTTATGAATAGTAAAAAGTCTTGACTGTCACATAGAGCAGGCATTTCATCAAACATCAACAGATTCATTCAATACTATGCCAATCCACAAAATCCCCAAATCAAACAAAGAGAACAAAGACATCTCAATCTACGACTATCACAGATTTTCGACTTGGTAAAACTCCCAAGATCACAAGTAACCCAAAGAGAAAATCAGAAGAAGAAGATATCCTTCCAAGGCAAATGCCATTTTGTTTAAAAAAAAACAATGACCAGAATTTCTAGAAGATAAAGACAACCATTGGGAACCATAGTCGCAAACCTGACATTCAAGTACATTGCAACCATAACATATTCAAAATTTAGTAAAATTTTTAAATTTTGCCAGAAGTTTATCAAGGATTCAGATGAACTAATAAAGAAAGCATATTTATATATTTTTTTCAGTGGAAACAAACATTGAAAAGGTGAGAACAGTAGACAACAGTAAAATTCTAGAACATCCCGCAAGTGAAGGGAAGAAACAACCATTTTCATATATTCTTGAGCTAGATGTACCACCTACATCTATGAAGTAACAACAACCATTTTCATGTAAAGTAGACTGATAAAAAAAAAAAAAAAAGAAGAAAAAGAGCTTTGGTGGCTGTCAACTAGCAGCACATCTATATAACTTTTCTCATCTGAACTGGGCTTTATTTTCTTACCAGAAAGTGAGTTCAACGTAAATTGAACAACTAAAAACTGTTATGATGGATGATCAATTGATCCATCATACAAGATTCTAAGGGTCACTACTTAAAAAGACAACGCAAAACAAGTTACAGCTCCATACAAATAAGCTGCAATCTTTGTTTTGCATGGCCTGGCTCAGTTGGTGTGACCCCATGCCAGCCATAAGCCCTCCATAGCTGTCGTGCAATACTTAGGATCTGTTTGGATGAAAGGGAATGGAGGGAAGAAAAAGGAAAAGAAGAAAAAAGTCATAAATTATTTTGTTTGGAAGGAGGGTAAAGGAAAGAGAGGGAAGAAAATGTGAGTAACCGGTTCACCTTCTTTCTTTCTCAGCGAGGATAAATTTTTTTCTGTTCCTTCGGTTCATTCCTTATTCTGAAGGGTATAATTATCACATAACACTTTCCCTTCTTTCTTCATTCTCTATCCAAATAAAATAATTGATACTATCCTTCCTTTTCCTTCCATCCTTTTCAAACAAGAGAAAAAGAACAACCCTTCTTTCCCTTCCTTCCCCTTCCATCCCTTTACTTCTTTTTACTCTTCCCTTCCTTTCCCTCCAAAGATCGAAACATAGTTTAGGCAATCACAATATTGAGAAGGTCATCTTGACATGCTTGCACCTTTAGATAGTGTTTGAAATAGGGGATATCCCTTCTTATTCCCAAAAGCCATAACTATAAGGGATATTTGGGAATAAAGTTAACCAAAGGGATAATCCATGGTTAACCATGGGATATCCCCTCAATTTACTCCCTATAAAATGCAGGAATAGCTGGTTATCCCTCCAAATAAGAGTAAAAAAAAAGTTATCCTATGGATTTACCTTTTTGCATTTGATATGATCAATGGGATAGCCAAGGGATATCCCTAGGGATAGCTAGAGGATAAACTCTATCTCGTACACTTATCCATGGATAATATTTTTTCTATCAAATACTACCTTAGTAAGTTTGTTTAGGGATCCATGCTCTACTTGCCCTGTAAACTTTAATAAACCCTGGAACTTCATTTTCAAAGGCCGTAAGCTTGTGGATGATATACATCATGTTCAAGCAATATAAAACATAATCATGTTTGTGGTAGAGAGTCAGTGACAAAGTGACCTGCCTTTGATCTAACGAGTTAAATAAGAGTCGAGAAGTACTGACCATAAGAGGGGGAAATTTTTTTTTTGACAGTGTTCAAGGTGATGATTTGAAAGATGGATGCTCTGCTAACATTCTTGAAGACTTGGTTGAGGCAACTGGAAGATTTATCATTCTCATATGTAATCAAGTATGTGAGATGGGTAAGGAAAAATTAGTTAATATTGGATAGATCATTCCATTATTCATATAAAAAATTCAGAATGTGATTATGATCTCAAGGAACTCACCTCTAATGGAGATTATAATCAATAAAAAATCATGTTAGTCAACAATTGAATAGAAAACAACCTTCTGTTTGTAGTTTAAGTCTTAAAAGATCTTGCGAACCTGCCTAATTAATCATTGATGCACAAGGTTTATTCCTAGCATAGTTGTATATATGGTGGTATTGGCAAAAAAAATATCAAACGGGGGTGATGCAGCAATAATGAGGCAAAAACTTTTGAAGAACAAAGAAACAACACATTAAGCTAGAAAATACACAAATCATATCCTTATTAGCACATTATATAACTTTTTTATATACTGCATTATACAACACATTATATGTCACAATTTTTCTACTTCAACCTTCTGTTTCATCATAGAAGACTAAGAAGGATAGAAGACTGAAGATAAGCATGAGTACATCAATATGAACACGTCATGTGATAAAAAAATATTATCATGAGATAAACTAATTGTAACAGATAATTAGCAATTTTAACTCAAAGCATAAATTTTATGCTAGCAAATTTGATTCAAAAATGCATAAATATCATTTATGCACTAAGCGTAAATAATTATGTTTCGATTTTATTTTTTAACCAAAAATTGATATAAATACTATTTATGCATAAAACATAAATAATTATGCTACTTATGATAAATTTTATAGAATTTTTAGAAGATTTTTCTTGCAATCTTTTTGTGATTTTTCTACAAGTTTTTACTCATTTTTCTGATTTTTTATATTTTTTCTATTTTAAAACCGAAAAAATAAAAATTCCTTTATGTAAAATTAGAAATAAAGGAGCACTTATGGTTAATTTTATTGAAAAAAATTAACAAAAGATCCCTAGCGTTAATAGAAGTAATTTATAATATTTTAAAAAGTAAATTAAAATAGGTCTCTGAACGGTTAAAAATTTACCAAAAAGTTTTTCTATTAAGAAAAACAAAATTAGGACATGCAATGCCACGCAGCCCATGCCAGCAGGTTTCATTGACACGTGGCATGCTGATATAGCATGCCAAATCAGCAGAAAACCAGTGCCACTTGCAAGCCGCATCAACAAACATGTGGCATGCCATGTCATCCATGGCACAACAGCTAAGCCATGCAGTTGCCACATGGACTGCCATGCGGCATAGGCCACATCACCTAAGTGCTCCATAATAGCTGTCACATCATCATTAAGTGACGTTGTTGCCAGCCATAATCATAATTGTTAGAATCAGACCGAACCGATCAATTGGACCGATTGAATTGGAACTCGAAGGCTAAATCGATTCGGTTCTAATATAAAATCGGATGTGTAAGTGATCCAGAATAATCCGATCAACTCATCCGATTCACGGATGAACCGATTAATCCAGCTCGAACCAAATAGGATCACAGGTTTTATTATCATGTTAACTTTAGTTTTTTATTAAAAAATTAATTTTTATTAATATAAATAATTTTTTATATTAAAATAATTAATCGATGGTTCAATTAGTGACCCAACAGTTGAACCAGTGATCCGATGATCCAAGCCCTTGGTCGGACTAGGTCTAACAACTATGACCACAACAGCCACCATTTTTTGAGGGAAATTCTATTTGGCCCGCACAAAATGCTCAGTAGCCCCCATTTTTCTTTCTTTTTTTTTTTACTCAATAGCCTCCCAAAATTACTCAGTAGCCCTCCCCCTAAATTTAGAAAATACCTAAACTACCCCTTCACCCTTCGCCCCTATGAAATTTCTCAACGGTCCCCCCTTCCGACAGTGCCCCCTCTCTCGCTCACGGCAGCCCCTCCTTCTCCCAGGCCTCCCTCCTAGGCCTTCCGACAATGTCCCGCCTCCCTCCCAGCATCCGCCCTCTTTCCTCCTCCCTCCCTTGCTCCACATTTGGCCGAGTCTTTGTTCGGCCTAGCAAGCCTAACAAATAGGATTTGTTTGGCCCAGCTGGCCCAAACAGATCCTCTCTGTTCGGCCAGCTGGGCCGAACATAAAAATATCTAAACAGAAATCTTATTTTCAGCCCTATATGGCCGAACAGAATGAATTTGTTCGGCCCACCAGAGCCAAACATATTTGACTCAGTTCGCCCTGTGTGGCCGAACAAATTTGACCTGTTCGGCTGCACTGCACAGGGCCGAACAACTCACGAACGGAGAAAAAAAAATTTCGATTATGAAACATAACCTACCTTTACGACCGTAGAACCTTCCAAAAGTGCTAGTTGCTTGTCCATTGCTCGATTATGGGTTGAAATCTCTTCAACTAAGCTTTAAATGGTCGAGGCTGTTTTGATCTAGAGTGAGGGAGAAGGAGGGAGAGGGGGCTTGTTTGATTTGGGGGGGGGGGGGGGTGTTAATCAGCAAGCAGGGATATTTTGGTTCAAATTTTAAAGGAGCAAATATGTCCTTTTTTTTAAGTAGTGGGAGGGGCTACTAAGGAAAAACAGCGGGCCAAATAGAATTTCCCATTTTTTGAAGAAATTCTATTTGGTCCGCAGTTTTTGCTGAGGATCCCTCCTATTTTTTTTCTTCTTTTTTTACTCAGTAGCCCCTCTATTTTACTCAGTAGCACCCTTAAATTTATAAAATTCATAAATTACCCCTTTTCCTCTTTACCCTCATCCCCCTTCTTCATATTTGGCTGAGTCTCTGTTCGACCAACCAGGGCCGCCCAGCAGGCCGAACGCTGGGTTGAACAAAGAAATTCTTATGTTCGGTCCTGTGTGGCCGAACAGAATTCTTTCTGTTCGGCCAACAGGGCCGAACATGTTGACTCAATTCGGCCCTATATGGCTGAACAGATTTGACCTGTTCGGCTACACAAGGCCGAACAACTCACGAACCGAGAATTTTTTTTTTGAAAACGAGGATATAAACCAACCTTTGCGACTGTATAACCTTCCCAAATTGCTAGTTGCTTGTTCATTGCTCGATTATAGATTGAAATCACTTCAACCAAGCTTTAAATAGTCGGATTGATGCGAAGGAGGGAGGAGGAAATCAGAGGCAGTGGGAGGAGGAAGGGGCTGGAGCAGGGGAGGAGGGTTTTGAGCTTGGGGGGTTACTGAGCAAATAGAGCTATTTTGGTCTAAATATTTTAGGGATAAATACATCATTTTTTTTAAGTGGGGGGGGGGGGGCGCTCCACAGCAAATAATGCGGGCCAAATAGAATTTTCCTATTTTTTGAAGAACCGGAGAAACTAAATGCCCCTAAAGTTCGTCAAATTTACGAATGAATGCCATCTGTAAGTTCGTCAAATTTATGAACGAATGCCATCTGTAAATTCGACGAGCCACCTATGGCCATTGCACGTGCGGCAGCCGCAGCCTAAAGAGCCCTTCTTCGGCCCCCCATGACCGGAGAAAAGACCTAATGGTGTCTTCGGCTGCTGAAGAACCCACCTCTAGCCATAGAACGAAGTCTAGCGAACCCCTTCCACCAATAAGAAGGGAGCAGCCCGAGTGGCTCCCTCAATACTATGAAGCCTTGCGGCCATTGGCTGCTTCACCCTGCTTTGCCGCCTCCTTCGGCGACCTCCGATAAGGATGAGAAAAAGACCCGACCATCAGAAGGCTCTAAAACCAACTATAGAGTAGGGAATAAACAGAGGATCTACTTTGTTTGATTGCAGAAGTGGTATCGTATCGTCGGCTGTTGATTCGTCCATGCCCTTGGCTACTTTGCTCACAGAGAGGAGAAGGATGAGGCGACTGAGGGGAGAGAGGGCTTTGGAAAGCTCTATTTCTCATGAGAGAGTAGAGGAGGATTCTCTGGTACCACGTTATCTTCATCCAAATCAATTTACAAACAAAAATATGAAGAGATAGATATGCAATATTAATTAGCAAAATATTAACTCATAGCAAAAGTCTCCTCGTTAAACCCGCCATCACACCCGCACGTAAAATATACTTTGATCCTCAAAGATTCATTCAAAATTTATTTTGACCCTCAAACTCTAAATTATTAGCTATCATAATTACTTCATGTTTTAAGAACATTTTGTTCCTGACACCTCAAGTGTTAGTTAAGGGCACACTTGGCTCGAAGACATTAAATGAAATGGGAATCGAATTCCTTTTTGAGCGAATGAATATGTTATTTTAATTTTTATATCCATGTTTGGTTTGCAAAAAAATTGAAATGAGAATAACATTTTCATTCCCATTATTTCTATTTAATTTGTACAATAAAAAAAATAAAAAATCAATATATATTCATTATAAAGGGAGGAGATGTCATTTGGTATAGGTATTCTAGAATGTCTCCATTGGTCCCTTGGCTCTAGCATGGCCTTTTTCTCCTTTACTGAGGCAAAGAAGATGTCAATGCTTGTGATTATGATTGAAGAGAGAGCAGAAGTTGGCGTCACACTTGAAGGCTTTAACAATGGTTACAGTGATAGATGAGGAGGAGGACAAGCATAAGATCTTCTCCTTCGCTAGGGATTTCAACTAGAGGTCCTTCATCTTTCGATTGTCTTGCGTTAGTGCCTACTTGGGCACCATACCTTTTGCTTTCATAGGTTGTGGTTAGGGATAAGCACAGATTAGACCAGACCAAGAATTAAAAGGTAGCTCGAGGCATTGGGTTGAGCCCGAACTTGGGTTAAGTATAGTCAACCTAAGCTTAGCCCAATGGGAATTTCTTAGGACTTAAGCCCAATCCAATCATGTCGCACTTATATATGAAATGTAAATACATGCATTATATGATAAAAACATTCAGTAAATGAGACACTCAGGGCATGAGCTTTTTATTTAGTTAAAAATTTATTTTTAATCAAATTATATAAATATATCAAAAATAAATTTATTAATAATATATATTATGGGTCAAGTTGGATCAAGTTGGATCAACTTTTCCTAAGCCTAGGCTTGACCTCTAATTTGAATAGGATTGAAAATTTAGGTTCGGTCTCAAAATTCTTTGAGTCAAGCTTGGGCTTGGCTCATGTACTTTCTGCCTCATGTCCACCTCATGGCAATGATGATGTTGGTTTGGTGTCCATGATGGAGAACAAAATAGAACAAAGAAGAAAGAATACATGCCTTCGTCAAGAGTATACTTCATAGCATAAAAGTTTATATAGGAATGAAAATAATTTTTAATTTTTTAAAATATAGATTTGTTATTCTGAGTAGAATGACAATGAGAACGGAGGTTTAACAAACCAAACATATGAATCGTCTCATTTTTCCATCACTGTCCTCGCGAACCAATCATGCCTGTTGGCTAGCAATTGACCGCCGCTTGGAATGCAATATTCTCCAGACCGGGGGAGTAAATTGCAACAAGCGAAGCGAGGCGATCACCGATGTATCTTAAAAAAAAATAAAATAAAGAATAAAATCCGTCCTCAACCTTTATCCCTCACCGCAGTCGCCCCTCTACCCGACGCTCCAATGGCGGAGCACCAACTGCCAGAGGCTCCCACCAACGGCACCGCCGCTCCTACCTCCGCCAGCGGCGGGGAAACCCTCGTCCCAGGCTCCAAGCGGCAGCGTCGCCCAGCGTCCGCCTTGGCGATATCGGCGAGCAGCCCGCCGCCATACTTTCCGAGCCCCAACCCCGCCGTGGAAAACTGTGGAAGACCTCCTCCTCCGCCGCCGGCGACCACTCTCGCCACCCCCGCCACCCCCTGCTGCTGAAGGACCCGTCGAAGCCTCCCTCCAAGGGTCGTCACCTCACCACCATCGGCCCCGACGATCCCCACGACGCCCCCGACTTGGCTGCGCCCTCCTCCTCCGCCACCGCCGCCGAGGACCGGGTCCTCCTCCCTGTCGACGAGAACCTGGAGCCCTTCGCCGTCGCGATTCGTTGGGGGATCCGGGACGCCAAGGCCCGGCGGGCCGTCGCAAGACGGGCGAGGTCGGGCTGGACCTCCAAGCTCGACGAGGGCACCGACGCCGCTGACCTAAAATCGAGCGGCGGGGAGGACGCCGGAGATGAGGGGTATCGCTTGGACAACCTCCGGCGGGACGACTCCGAGAGCCCGGGGGTGGCGGTGGGGGCTAGGTTTAGGGTTTCGGGCAGCAGGGACAGAGGTCTGGCTACTGATGCCGTGGAAGGGGATTTGCCGTCGGAGACTGACGGTGGAGACTGGAACGATCAGAATGGACGGTGCGGATCGCGCGAGCGCTGCGGGGTCCGGTCGTGGTTGAATCGGCTGGGGCTGGGCCGGTATGTGCCAGTGTTCGAGATCCATGAGGTGGATGATGAGGTGCTACCGTTCCTGACTCTTGAAGATCTGAAGGACATGGGAATAAGTGCGGTTGGGTCGAGAAGGAAAATATACTGCGCCATCCAAAAACTCAAGAAGGGCTTCTCGGACGGTTTTTGTGAAGAATGTTGTTGAAAGGGGAGAAGAAAAATTTTGAAACTGGCGGCGAACATAGGAATTGCGAACCTGCAATGGTTGGTTGATGTTTCTCTGTTTCTTCGGAATACGTTTGATATAAGTCTTTCTTCATATAATACTGCCACTTGCTTGAAGATATGATATCTTGCCTTTTTATGTTAGATTCCAATTAGAAAGAGTAATCTTTTAATGGTCCATGGTAACGATAGAGATAGAGATAACTTAAACTAATATGGATGAAAATAATTAAGAGAGATATACCTTCGGTAGTGTTTGGATGCCTTATTCCTGATTGGAATAGGGCCTTTTCCATGCTATTCTCCCAATAGGCAAAAAAAAAAAAAAAAAGTGATGAATCCTCTAAGATTTGGTATTTCAGTCAAACATCCTTATTTTAGAATTCGTATTCCATGCTCTTATATAGAATAGCCCTATTCTCATTTACCATATTCCAAGGGCAGTGATTAGAAAAAAATTTGACTATTAGCTCCTCTATCGAAAAAATTCATGATATTAAATATAAAAAAGGAAAAGATGTAGCTTTGGCTAACCGTTACTAATATATATACATAACAATGTCCACCACAAAATGGTAATGGTATAATCCACTTTTCTCTTGCTAACCGTTACTAATATGTACATAACATGCAAACTTTTAATAGATCATAATAAAAATTAATTAATAAAAATAATTTATTTAAGTTATTATATTAATAAATAAATTGATAATCCATTTTTTCTTATCATTTGGTTAGAGGTATTTTTGGGATTTCAAAAAAATCTTATCTATTCCTAATGGAATAGGCTTATTTCCGTGTCATCCAAACACCATTTGGAATAACACTGCATTAATTGTATTGGAATAAAGTGGAATACCAGATTTCAAACCAAACAGAAATTGGAATAACAAGGGGAATAAACTATTCTTGAGGAATTCGTATTCTTATTCCTGTAATAACTTTTTGACATCCAAACACTACCGAATAGAGTAGAGTGGAGGAAACAGATTCATGTAGCCGACCCCATGTAGTTGGAAAAAGGCTTAGATGAGTTGAATTGAGTTGAGTATTGTGGACATAGCTATCCTTGGTTGATAATGTGGCAAGGGGGTGTGGGTTTTTGGGCTTTTTAATGAGAAAAGTTGTAGCAGAAATTTATATACTATAAAAAGCAAGTTCAGTAGACAAAAAGAAGAGAAAGAGGCTGCTTTAAGTTATATTATAAGTTGCAACTATGTTTTTTACTTGTGCATCGCTTGATTAGTGTGTAATTCAAATGGACATCTTCTAACTTAGCGTACATGATTTCAGGAATCGATTCTGATTTCAAAACCTTTAGTCTCTGTCATAATTTCAAGAGTAGATGCTTAGGGATGATGATCTGGCTGCTGCTATGGATTCCACATTTTGTGCTTCTTAACTTTTAGAATGAGTCTTTTTCTTCCTTGTTGTGTTGTTTATGCTTCACCACATGATATTTGGCTGATATGAGGAATAAAAATGAATTCATAGGGATGCATACAGATAGATCCAAGAGATGTGAAAACTAGAGGGAAACTATTGAGTAATGTTGCTTCTGAATTTTATTGTACTCTAGTTTGACAAGCATCTCGCTCTGGGACATGCATTCATCTTTCCAAACTCTTCATACATCTTTTTGATTGATCTAGAAATCTTAGTTTAAAAATAATGATAAAATACTTGTGATAACATTCTGATTCATGAAAAAATGAAGAACAATATGATCATCTTCTATTATTGGTTTCTAATTTACGTTGAACATATCTTTCTCAGTGTATGCACATTTATGTGTTCTCTCATGAAATGTTCCTATATGAAGGGTGTGGTAATTTCAGTGATATTTTAGCTTATTCAGATTATTTCTAGCAGATGCCATAAACATTGTCCATAAAACTCATGTTCTTAGGACCTACTTAGTTGGTGAAGGAGATTAGTAATTATGAGGCTTTGAATATTCAGTTATGCTGACTTTTTGATCTTGTATTGGTTACCGATGTTTTTGCTGTTGGTGTGTTTGGTGATACTAACATTCCCTTGTAGTTCCTCATCGAGGTTTCTCAAAAGGATATAGAAGATTATCTTTGTTTCATGGAGATGACTTAACAATATATGCATCTTGACTTGGAAAATGTCTGCATAAGATGGGGTTTTGTACTTATTGCTTTAGGAGTATGGAGCAGCATAGCTACTACTAAGGAATTGACTGAGTATTGCATCAATTATGTCAACGGCTCAAGTATTGGACGTTGGAGTGAGAATTTGAGGCATGATGGAGGGTCAGGAAATTATATAGTACTTTTATGGGCATGACATTTGAAAAGAAGGAAATACGAATATAGTCTGGCTGGTTTATAAGTTGCCATCATTTTTTCATTTTTGGCTACTAGTTATGGTGACATTACATATTTTTAATTGTTAGTTTGGGCTATGGTTAGATCTTTCTTCATCATCTAAGGCCTCCAGAAGGCTTTCCATTCATTTGTGAAAAGATTAAGGGACTTATAAGGGATTGATATAATTATGATGGATGAACTTATTTTTATGCAATCATCTTCTAGTGAGATGGCAATATTGATGAGATCTCATAGTAGATAAGGCAAGAAAGGGGTCCATAAGAAATTTGGTTTTTTAAGTGATGAGTTTGGAGAAATGACATTTGGTCAAGAAGTTCATGAGTTATTAAAACATGGTAAGCTCTACTGGTGCATAGCATACCATACCGAATGTACTGTAGCATACCAGCATTGAATTGAGACTCCATGGCAGCACGTATTGAGTCTCAGTTCACTGAACTAACCTGCATACTGGGCGTATTGACAATATATTAATGTAGCACCAGTATGGGGTTCGGTACTAAGATGGCAAACCTTGGTTAAGACTTTAGCAGACTCTTTTGAAAGTTTTCTCATCTCTCATCTTTTGCAAGTGAATGAAAAAGCCAATTCAAATGCTTGAGAGTTCCAACAGTTAAATTCTCTGGTCTACAAAAGTACTTGTGTTATGCTGATGTGAGCGCATTTCATCTTCTTATAAATATAGAGATTAAACTGGTACATTATCAGTTGGTTATGATTTTTCTGATTGCACAAGGTGTAAAGGTTTGATAATTTTAGACATTGATGCTTAATGTTAGTTATTAGTACCATATCACTAATGAGATTTGAAATGGTGTTTTTTTTTCCTTCCATGTCTGAATCAGGATCATGGCTGCCAATGCTAGAGACAGCATGATGCCTTAATAGCATATTCAATGGTATTGACTATCAATGCTTGTTTGTACATATGTTACCAATGGTCCAAACTCAACAATACTTCTTTCTGAAGATAAAGAAGCCATGAGGGGAAAATGTGAAGGAACTGATATCATACTAATGTCTTGTTGCTTGCTAAATTCCATCCTCTTTTATCTTCCCTTTCACCCCCTCGGCCACCCGCCCCTTCTTTTTTTCTTAGTCACACCCCCCTGTTCTTTTCTTGATTTCTTTTGGATTTCTTTGCATGATCCACTTCAAAAGTTGGCTCTCCACTGTCTTCCCTTCCTTTCTTTAATTTCTGTTTCTCTCATTATCTAATAGATTTTAAAAATTTGCTGTCAGCTATCACATGATCATAACAGTAACATCACTGTCGGTACATGGATTACTGGACTGGTGTTGTCAATGTCTCATGATCTCAATATTTTATTCTATCATTCATGGGTTGAAACATGCATGTTGCATATAGAGACATAAATGGGTATCCCCATGTCATGAGTTTTTTGAGGTTGCTGTATAAGTTTCTTTAGGATACTTGACACCTATGTTCCACGTCTATGTAACAGTGAGGGGAAGGGTTGGGTCTCTAAATCGTTTAATCTAATTTTGTAAGGTAGTGTTTGAAATAGGGAATAAGAAGGGATATCCAGAGGATATCCCCTCTTATTTCCAAAAGCCATAACTATAAAGGATAGCTAGGAATAAAGTTAACCAAAGGGATAATTTATGGTTAACCATGGGTTATCCCTTAATTTATTCCCTAGAAAATGCAGGAATAGCTGGTTATCCCTTCAAATAAGAGTAAAAAAAAGTTAACCTATGAATTAACCTTTTTGCATTTGATATGATCAATGTGATAGCCAAGGGATATCTCTAGGGATAGCCTGGGGATAAACTCTATCCCGTACACTTATTCATGGATAATATTTTTTCTATCAAACACTACCTAAGTGTTGTAGGTCAGACCATTGGATGCTAGACTAGGAACCTTGATCATTTCAGCTTTTCAACCTTGAATTATGGGATAGGGTAACAAGTGTGGCTGCTTATATGGTTCTCATAGGCAGTCATGCATATAATGGTGATTGGGGTCAGGTTGCCAATGTTTTCATTGCATAAGTCAAGGTTTGATAATGCGGGTGACGAACCTGATGATTATATGGGTAGTTTAAGTGGTAATGCTGATGCAATTAAATGAACAAGAGCTTTTGTACAATGATGGCAAGGATTATAGATCTGAATAAATAGTGAGGTTATATCTTAAAGGGACAAACCTGAAAGAAATAGAAACAAGATCGCCTCAAAGGTATGGTTAGCTAGTATTCTACTTGATATTTTGTATTGGATTTATTTTATTTTATTTTATTTTTGCGAATTGTATTATATTAGTACACTTATGTGCCGTTTGGCAAGGTATTCATACTAGTTTTAAAGAGCCATGATGAAAATGTGTATTACTTTATAAATTCGATGTGGTTTTGATGGATATATAATTACCAACTGAAATTTTTATTCAAAATATTACAACTTGCAGGCACATGGGAAGAAGTGCTTGAGTGGAGAACAATTCTCTAGTGCATGTATAATATCCAAGCTAATAAATTGTTGCAAGTAAGATTCAAACCTTTAGTTGCAACAAATTTTCTTTATTCGTTTCAGAATTCAGAATAAAGATGACAGTTATGTTTGGTGCTGCATTAGGGCCTATAAATTTCTGGAATGGCTTGGAAAGTGTTTCTAGGTAAGCTATTTGATACCTTGAAGAAATGTGACTTTCTCTGGTCTTATTTAGGGGTTTTAGTGGAGAGGTAGGTGGATTAGCCAAACTGGAATGTTATTACAGGCTTGAATTAATTATAAGATAGAATGACATTGACCAGTTATGGTGAAATGCTTGATTTTCTCATCACTAATCATCACTGAATCTGTGTAACAGCCAATGATGTTCATTGATGTCTTTGGATATGGTGTGTGAAGCTAGTGTTAATCTTGTGTGGATCTCATAGGTAGTGGAAACTATGATGCAATGTTGGGCTAGACTACCTTTAAGGTTAAATAGGATGCATCTCATGACTACATATTTTGATGAGTTCATGCAACAAAAGCTTGAACTAACATCAAAGTTGAGCCCTAAATAATAAAATCTGACTCTGTTTTGTTGGGATAAGGGTTGATGACTTTGGTTGCAGTATGCGACAACAAATATCCTTCTCTACTGTTATAGCCATCCTTCTCTGCTATTAAGGCCATGGAAAAACTAAAAAGAAAAAGTAAATTCTTGAAGACTATCTTTGTGGAACAGAAGACAGAGCATAGACTTATAGAATGAATGGAAAGAGGAAATCGAGTCTTGACATTGATTTGTATATGGATTTGAAACAAGAAGGGTAAATCAAAAGAAAGTTGAATGGCGAATGTTTTTTTATTCTTTCTTTCCTTCCTTTTTTGAGAACATTCACATGAACTTGTTCATGAGGCATTCAATTGGACAAAATCTTTGATCTCTTTGGCTCTAAGGAGGTAGTGATGTGTGATTTTTCATGCTGTTGCTGGTTGGAGAGGTAAATATTGTGCAGAAAGGATCAGGTTGACGTGATGATTAATGAGATAGCAAGTTGGAAACGGTATGGTGAAAACTCCTGAGGAAGAGAGTGGTTGAGTGGGCTTAATGGGCTTATTATGATAATTCCAAAGGAAGATGATTGATGCCATTAGAGGTTAAGCAAGCTAGGGAATATTTGCAGGAGAACCTAAGTGAGCAACAGACCACAACTTAGCAGATGTGGTGTTATGTTACAATTGCTAAGCGGGAACTATTGAATATTGGCACAAGTAATGCTTTTAGGAGGACCATGTGGACCTGCTTCTGGTTGGTTATTTAATTTCAAAATTAATTGTGCTCTGATACAACATCGTAATCTCCTTAAAAACCTTTCTGCAAGTTTAATTGATTATTTTCACCCTCGTTGCATTTATTGGTCTACTATAATGAAAAAAGGGAAAAAATGATGCGTGGGCACTTTCAAGTTTCAGCCTTTTTCCCATTGATAATGACCTGAAAGAACTGAGTTCTAAAGAGAGAAATAATATTAAGTTTTAATTATTTTCTAGAAATTGACCTTAGGGGTTAAAGACTTGAGATGTAATGGCAATGTAGATCTGGTCTTAGGTCTTGTTTGGTGGAGCTATTAGTAATAGAGCTTTTGAAAGTAGAGCTTTTGAAAATAGAGTTTTTTTTAAAAAAACTATTTATTGTTTGGTAACCATATTTTTGAAGTGTTGTAAGGTTAACATTTGTTTGATAATCAAACTAAGAAAGCGCTTTTAGAATAAAATGATGAAAGACATTACATCATACTTTTAACTATCGAACATATTAAAAATCATATTATAAATTATTTTAATAATATAGAATATAATGATATCATATTATACTATTATAATATAGTATTAGAAAATATAATAATGATTAGCGTAAAATTATTATAATATATTATCTAATATTATATTATAATATGTTATAAATTATGGTCATTATATCTAAGAATATAATATCACATTATTGTGACATATAATTATAATAATATTGCAATTTTATAGCATTACATAGTATGATAATATTATATTTATATATTATATTATAGTATTTTATAATAATGTTATTATATTATCTTATTTTACACTACATAAATTATAATTATAATAATTATTTTTCATACAATTATAATATACTATATTTATTTATATCTATTATAATATATTTGAATATAATATAATATATTATGTTATATTATATTATTACTATATTATAATATTAAATATTGTTGTTCTTGTGGTTTGAATATGACCTTCCAAGTCTAAAATCTGCTTTTTGACATGAAGTAGCTCTTTTGGGAAAAGCTTCAATTTGGAGCTTTTCTAAATAGAGCTTTTAATGGCTTTTGGTAGAGCTAGAAACTTAATTCAACTCATCTAAGCCTTTTTCTAACTACATAAGGTTGGCTACATGAATCTACTTCCCACTCTGTTTTATTTAGGACTAAGTCGACACTCAAATTACAAATAGTTACATCTCTCTTAATTATTTCTGTTTATATTTGTTAAGGTCTATCTTTACCTCTATCATTACCATGGACTATTAAAAGATCACTCTTTTAACTAAAGCATTTAAAGATCTTCGTTGTATATGTTCAAACCATCGTAATCGATTTTCTCTTATTTTATCTTCAATTGAGGCTATTCCTATCATTTTTCGTATATATTTATTTCTAATTCTATCTTTTAAAGTTTTACCATATATCCTCTTAACATGCATATTTTTGTTACACTTAATTTATTTATATATGTTTTAGTATTGTTCAATAGTTTATTCCATATAGCATAGTTGGCTTAATAGCGATTTTATAAATTTTATTTTTAATTTTAATGAGATGTGTTGATCATACAATACTCCCAAACATTCCTCCACTTAATCGATTCTGCTTTAACTCTATGATTTATATCTTTACTATTTGACCTTGCTGGATGATTGATCCCAAATACTTAAATTTTTCTTTTCTGGTATCTCTTGGCTTGCAACCTTTACTGTCTTTTCATTTGTATTTACTTTCATTAAAATTACATTTCATCTATTCAGTTTTAGTTCTACTAATCTTAAAACCTTTAGATTCTAAAGCCACTTTTGAAATCTCTAGTTTAGCATTTACTTCAATTTAGTTTTATCAATCAACACTATCGTTGGCAAATAATATACACCATGGGATATCATCTTGAATATATTTGGTTAATTCATCCATAATAGTGCAAAAAGATATTGACTTAAGGCAGATCCTTGATGTAAACTTGCAGTAACCAAAAACTCACTAGTTTTTTCTATTATTGTTTTAACAATAATTATTGCTCTATCATACATATCTTTTATTAATTTTATGTACCTTTTGTAACTCCTTTTTTCCTCTAAAATTCATCATATTATTTCTCTAGGTACTTTATTATATGCTTTTTCTAAATCAATGAAGACCATATGAAGGTCTTTTTTCTTTTCCTTATACCTCTCCATCAATCTCCTTAATAGATAAATAGCTTCTATGGTTGATCTTTCAGGCATAAATCTAAATTGATTATTTGACATCAAAGTTTCAGTTCTTATTCGATTTCTATTACTCTTTCCTATAATTTCATTGTATGATTTATCAACTTAATCCTTCTATAATTTGCACAGTTTTGAATATTTCTTTTATTTTTGTATATAGGTATTAATATCTTTAGAAAGCAACTCAACTCATCTAAGCCTTTTCCAACTACATGGGGTGGCTAATATCTCTAGAAAGCATTTTTAAAAATTTTTACCAAACACCATAAGACCATCCAAAAGTGATTTTGGACGTCTAAAAGCGCTTTTAGTGCTCCAAAAGCTCAACCACAAGGGGCCTTAATGACATACACCAGGTATTTTTGGAGATGGCTTGCAAAGTTACAATGAATAGAATTTTTTTTATCCTTGAGATTGCTATGAAAAATATAAGTGATCTCTGGAGTAGAATAACCTCTTGTAGAATGATATTCTAGATTTTTTGGTCATTTGTGCTGGAAATCTTAATTTGGTTGATTGGTATGAGATTCTCCAAATATATGAACATGTCAAACGATACTGTAAACCTTCATTAATATATGTGGCAATTATTCATGTAGGTTCAGCTTTAGGTGATAATTTTGTAATACGAGACTGATATTGATCTTAGATCCTGATGTTCGATCATCTTCTTAAAATTAACTTGGCAAATTTGACAATTTACATTAGATTTGATAGATCCAATTTATGTGAGTTCTTGGCTATCTTATAGAAGCAACTTCAAAAATTTTATCTTTTGGATTATGGGTGAAGAATTTGCCAACAAAAAAAAAAGTGGAGAAATGATTCAAGAAAATCAACCTTCAGATGAATAACATTAACTTGTTACTTTGAGTAGTTAAACAATGTGAGAAGAAGCAAACAACAGCATATGCATTCAGTCTGAGTAGGATGAGGAAGCATTTAGGAGATATGGCTAGACTGCTTAATCTAATTTCCAGTGCAAGCAAGCTTGTATATTGCCAGTTAGTCTACCTGTGTTTTCAGCTCTATGGTTGTTGGCTGAAAACAATGCCTAATAGCAGAAAATAGATGGAAGCTACGTGTGAGGCAAACTTGCACTTCTTCTGGATTACTTGCTCTGAGTTGCTGGACCTTTGAAACATCAATACAGATGAGAATCACATACCATCTGATTGGTAAGACAGAGTGTCGCAAGTCGGATATAGTGAAATATTCTTATTTCAATTGCCCTTGAAGAGATTATATACACATGTGAGGATCACATAAGAAATTTTTAAGCCAACATGATGACCAGTTATTAGTATGTGAAGAAGTGGATATTACTTATGGAACCAGGTATAATCATGTCCTGAGTGGACCAAGTATTTGCAGTAGAAGGTCCATATATGTGCCAAATATTACTAGACTGGTCTTATCATGTAAATTATCTTTGAATATTAAGTGAGTGGATTAATAGGCATATCAATAGCAGATATTGTGATGGCAAAGTTCCATCAAATTGCTTAAGCAAATTTATGACAGGACACATCAGAGATTTGCAAGCAAGTTTTGATCTCTACTGGCGAACATGTGGTGTGGTGGATCACTAAACCTGCCATTTTTGTCTTTGGAAAACCATCAGAGCACAAATTGTTTACCATGAGAAGGGAAATAAACTCGTGAAAAGGTGCTATGAAAATGGAGCTGATCTTTAAAGTTAAGATGAATGAGACTCAGAGCTGAATAACCAATGACATAAATTGTGGGAGGGTTGATGATATATTTATAACTGGTTTTATAAAGTTTTTCTAGAAGTCCTCTCTATCCTCTGATGCAACCTTCCTAACTCCATATCAAGCCCCATTGCGATGCAAAATGGCAGTTTTGGCTGCTGTTGTATTTCGTGATTCAGCCCTAACAATAACTTACCTTACTAGATGATTCCTATTAACTACAAGCCGTTAAGATTGGTTTTAAAGCTATTACATATGTTTGTCATGTAGGATCATGAATTGATTCACCAATTTAGCTTTAATTACTCCAAGAAAGTTGCTTCATGATTTTTCTCTACGACAAAAGGTTATCAGAATATGTTGAGTACTGATCTTATGTTTCATAGGTGAAATGCTTGGCATGTTTACATTTTTTGCTTTGATAAAAGGCAGCATGCTATTCGTTTTTTGTCTATAGTATTTTGAGATAGTTTCGTGGTTTAATGTCATGCAAGGTTTGCTATATTAAGAACTGATACTGTTTCGGTATCAGATTGATACAGTTCGGTATGGAGCATACTATACCGAACTAACAGCATACTGGTCATCTTATACTAGATCAATGACATATCTGTTAGGTAATCTGAAAGGTTTCAACTTATGAACCATCCATACCGAACTGAACTAGATGGTTCAGCATGGTATGGGGCGGTCCAGTGGGGTACATTGTTAGTATGAGGTTGATACAGGGCAATGTCAGCTTTATACCATTTTAAATGATGAATCATATCGGTTTCACATTAGTATAGTTCGGTACACCTCGTGTTAAATAGAAATGGCAATTTTACCTCGACCCAAAGGATACCTACCTTTGCTTAAGGTGGGGTTTTCGAACTTTGACCAGGTTCAGGGTGGTTTCAGGGGAAACCCAAAGACTTAATTTGGGATCAAGACGGGACCAATATCTATACTCCCGCTCCAAAATCCAATCCGACTCGCTCCGACTATATTATGCTGCCTTGCCTTTTAAACTCGATTTATCCCTTATTTCGTTCCTCTCTCCCCTCTCCCTCTTGCAACCTTTCCCCAAAAATTGGGGCTTTGCTGGTCCGCCTCCACATTCTGAGAACCTAACCTCCAAATTCCTCACCAATTCTCGCCTCATGGGCTCTGCCCTAACCACCCCTCCTCTTCCTCACCATGTAAACCCATCTCTGGGATCCCCTCTTGGGGTTTCTCTTTGAAGCTCTAATTGTCTAATCGATCAATCCAAAACGATCTCCTCCTTGAATTAGTCATGATTTGATTCTACTTTTTCCCTCTTTTTCCCAAGATCTAGAGAAACGATCTCCTCCTTGAATTAGTCATGATTTGATTCTACTTTTTCCCTCTTTTTCCCAAGATCTAGAGAACTTTCTAGGTCAAGGTAAATTCTGGTTTTCTTTGCTTTTGATCTCTATTTCTACGCATCTATCCCTCACCTTGATAAATTTTCATATTTTTAATTCTTTTTTACTTTAAAATTTGAGATTCTTTAATGGACTTCATGTGGGATTTATATTATGGCCAATGCTGTTATGTTCTCTGTGTGAAATTTATGATATATTGTGTGGGTTTTTTTTTTTTTTTTTTTTTTTTTTTTGGTTCTTGGTTTTCTTTGCTTTTGATCTCTGTTTCTACACATCTACTTCTTGCCTTGATAACATTTTCATTTTTTAATTCTTTTTTAGTTGGACTTTGAGATTCTTTAATGGACTCCATGTAGGATTTATATTATGGCCAATGCTATTATGTTCTCTTCGTGTGAAATTTATGATATATATTTGTGTGGATTTTTTATGGTTCTTGGTGTTATTTTTTATGATAGGAGCTTAAGTGAATTTCTTTTTGTGATGGGGTACTCCATTTGGAGTATTTTGCATAATTTAATGTAATGGGTGAGAATTTGATGCAGATCTGAAGTGTTTAAACTTTAATAATGCAAGTTTAAGTTCATTTATTATCATTTTCTTCTACTAATTTGCGATGGTGCCTATAATCTCATTAGCTGAATGTCTTGCATAGAAACCAAGAGATCTTGAACCGATCAGGCAATCTTTCATTTTGCTGTTATCATAATCTGTTCCTTGTTAAGGTGTTTATGTTCATATTTGTCTAATGGGATGATCAATCTCTGGGGCAAAAATTTGGCATCTTAGCTGGTCTTGTCCTTCTAAACAGTGGGAAAGTTCCTTTATAATATTTGAGATTTTGGAAGTTGGGGTGGTACTAGGTTGAACCACTTTTTTTCTGGTGCATTTGTAGCTTCACCTGTTTAAGTTGCTGCTTCATTTTCTCTACAAACTTATGATGATCTATTAAAATCTCAATCAGTTTAAATTTGTTTGTTACAAGAGAATATGTTGCCTCATATTCAAAAGATTCATTTATTTCTGGTAATGGGCTTTTCTAACATGAGATTTCATTTAATCATTTTTTTGCTCAATTCTTTATGTTTTCTTTAAATGAAAGAAAAAAAGAAAAAGGAAAAAAGTAGGGGCGAGGCAATAGGGCGGGGTCGGGGATTCCCATTATCTGTGGGGTTGGGGATGAGGACTATATTTGTTGCCCTGGCAGGGCATGAGGTGGGTTATGAAAAATCAGGGTCGGGTTGAGCAAAACCCAGTCCCAACTGCTCCATTGCTATTCTAGGTACCAAGTAGTTTGGTACGGTTTGGCCTATATAGTTGTCATGTCATACTTGTTGATTTCTGTTACCGCGAAAATCCGTTCTCCGATTCGGATGCGCCTCTGGCTCCTGATCCGGACGCCGATCTCGTCGCCTCGGGATAGAACCTGCAAGACAGTCCACGCGCAGAGGGTGCTTTGGGGTTTGCCCTCTGCGGAGGACCCTCCGACGCCCAAATCAGTGGAGATTCACAGTAAATAAATGTGAGGAGAAGACTCTCACAGAAGAGCTCCCCTAGATGGATGTTCTCTCTTGAGAGCTCTGAGTTCAGATGGAGCTGTTCTCAGTGTGATAATGAGTGAAAATGAAAATGAGTGAGTATTCAAGCGTGCGTACCTGAAAGGTTGGAGGGCAGCGGTATTTATAGGGGATCACCTGATTCCTTGGGTGCGTCGTGAAGGGAGGTTCGAAAGTCGTTATGATTCGAAGTGGATTTGAATCAAGTTTGTTATGAGGTCAGTAGGATTTGTATCTTAGTTAGAGGATCGACGGTTGGGAGAGCTGGTTGATGCCTTGAGATTCAGCGATTACATAGGTTCTAGGTCACCCCTGTGGGTCCTAGGCCACTCCTGGGTATGATTCCTCGTTTGGAACCTCATTCAGTTATAGTGGATTCGAATTCTCCCGCGGTGGATTTCGCAAAGGTATTCGAGTGCCTCGGTCCGGCCGAGGGGGCAACTCGATTCTCCGAGGTACAAAGTGGCTTGGTCTGTAGAAGTACAGGGACGACTCAGGTTACCGAGGTATAAGCGGCTTAGGTTGCCGAGGTACGAGGATAGCTCGGGTCATCGAGGTATGTGGATAGTTTGGGTCACAAAGGTAACCCGTCTTTGTTAAAGATGATTCGGCTTCGTCGCTTGGCGGTTGTGACAGCTGGCTGGCGGAACGTTGAGATTGGACTTGATCCAATTGTCGATGTGTGCAGTCATCAATGCAATGATAATTTTACCCCTCATCACATGCCCCCCACTCTCTAGTCCGAAGTGTAAATTCGGATATAGGGAGTAGAGTTTCGGAATAATCTTATTTGGGGATTCGAAAAGGCGGGCAATGATAATCTCGTAAATGATGGGCCGCTGTTTCGTCATCATTTTTCGCATAGCTCGAGGAGAAAACGCCTCGTTTCCAGCAGGCTGCGATAGCGGAAGTTCCACGTGGTGGGACTCCTTTATTTTTGCGCCCATATCGAAAGTTTTGGCGTCTCGGGCTTTCCTTCTGAAGCGTTTATTTAAAGAGGGCTAGGGCAGCGCTCCTTCTGCAACGCCTCTTGGTCCCTGTCATAGAAATTTTTCATTCTTTCTCTGAGCCCTTGCTTGCTTGTTCATATCCTGCCCCTTATTCAGCTAATATGAAGGGTCCAGGCGATGTTGCCTCTGAGGTAACCTTGATGACCTGGATAGGATCCGTCGCCATTACAGGGCTCCTCGGGATGTAGCCTTATGGGTGCCGAGGGTTGAGCACAGGGTTTCGATCGAGTTAAGCTGCGGAGTCTTCTTCTATGAGGAGACCTTGAGGGCAGGTCTCCGATTCCCTCTTCACCCGCTGGTACAGGAGGTGATGAGGTTCTATAATATGTCTAACAATGGTAGCCCTAAATAGTTGGCGCAATCTTATCGGGTTCATCTCGATGTGCAGTCGTGTTGGGGTGACTGCAACCCTTCCTATATTCCGAGTCTGCTACAATCTGGTTCTCGGAAGGAGTGGAAGTCCCAATTTTTCATTGCCGAAGGAAACATTGGTTCAGATTTCCAAGGGGATGGGCGAGTTATGTGAAGGATCCGGAGGCGCGCCCGGAGTTGAGCGAGCAGGAGAAGAGAGATCTGGTAACCCTTCGCAGTGGTCAGGAGGTATCGGCCAGTGTTCTGTTATCAGAGGATGCCCTTTTCGCCGCCGGGCTTAGCTCCATTGATCCTCAAGGTGAGTCTTTGTTTTGATGGTTAGTACGTTTATGTAATTCCGTTACTGTTTAATTAAACATCTGCTGTGTTTTCAGCCGAGAGGTCTACATTTATGGGCCAAATAAGGAAGGAGTTGGGCAAGCGCCATAGGGGCTCCGGCTCCGGGGACAAGCACAGGTCCGAGAAGAGGTCTCGTCCTTCCGGGTCTCGCTTAACGGAGCCGAGGAAAGACAGCGTCGGCCATCACTCTTCCACCCCTAAGAAGGGGGAAGCGGGAGCGTCGGTCGCGGTTGGTGAGCCCCCCTGCCAGAGGGGGACAGTAGTGGGGATGGAGAGTGCCGTTGGGGAAAACTTGGAGAGAGCCATAGAAGTTTTCCCCCTCAAGTAGTGATCGTGTCAGATGGTGCCGAGGAGATGTCGCCGGTCCGTCCGACAATCCTCTTGCCAGAGGCTAATTAGTTTCAGTTACCAGCGGTGGGGAGCCCTCTGGCACCGCGTGTGGAAGAGGCCTCCGCTTAGGTGGAGGGGTCAGGAGAGGCAGTCGCGGCTACCGAAACCCAAGTGGAGACGGCGGAGGCTGAGGGACCTCCTGTCGAGGGTCTCTCTCTTAGGGTCTGTTTGGATGGAAGGAAATGAAGGGGAGGGAAAGGAAAAGGAGGGAAAAGGTCATAAGTCATCTTGTTTGGGAGAAAGATAAAAAAGAGGAGGGGAAGGGAATGGGAGTAACCGGTTCCCCTCCTTTCACCCTCAACTAGTATAAATCTGTTAACCCCCAAATCGGGGGTAAGCTGGGGGAGGGAAAAATGTTTAAATCATACTTTTGTGGAAAACCAAAATATCCCTTCATTTTTTATTTTCATTCTTTCATTCTCACGGTTCATTCCCTATTCTAAAGGGGTATAATTGTCACAAAATTCTTTCCCTTCCTTTCCCTCCCTTTTATCCAAACAAAAAAAAAGAGAACAAGTGAACAACCCTTCTTTTTCCTTTCATCCTTTCTAAACAAGAGAAGGAGAACAATCCTTCCTTCCTTCCCCTTTCATTCCTTTCCTTCTTTTTACTCTCATCTTCTTTCCCCTCCAAACATCCAAACATAGCCTTATGGGTACTAGGGGATGTCGCGAGAGAGACCGAAGTACGGGTGGAGTCTGCCGAGATAAAGCAACATTTGGAGAGGGAGAGGAAGAATAAGAAGAATCACTGAATGAAGGGGACGCTCGGACCGAGGTTCCTTCAACCGGGGTCGAAGCATCCGAGGCCTTGCAGGCTAAAGTTCTGATGGAGGAAGCCAAGCGGATGGCGATTCCTCAGGCCGAAGTTCCTTAGGCCGGCTTTTGGCTATGAGTTCTCTTGTCCACAGCCCAGAGGTGGATGACATGCTCACCGTCTTGATGCGGTCTGTACTGTGCGCAGGGGGGAGTTCCTCGACGGACGAGCCTGCAGTCGAGGATATTATTGATGCGGCTTTTGGTCGGCTCGGGGCGTCGAAGGATGTTTACCTTCTCCCCGAAATTAATAACGCTACTCTTATGAAGATTGCTTCAAACTACGCCTCCCGGGTAAGTCATTGTACCGAGGTTGTAATTCTTAGTTGGTCGGTTCGGCCGTAGTTTCTTACTTGTATTTTTTTTACAGAATGCCTTGATTACGAGGGCGCTGAATTGGCGCTTAAATTTGGCCACGGGGGCTTGCGCTCAGGCTAGGAGGGAGGCGGCCGACCTTCGGACAAGGGTGGACTCGACCAGTCGGCTCTCTAGGGCCCTGGCGTCCATTCAGGTGGACCTCGAGAAGATGAGTGAGTCCTACCGAGCCACCGTCGAGAGGGCCTCTTGGTTCGAGTCTCAAGTCAAAGAGCTTCAGGGTTTTCGTGAACAGTCGGATAAGGCTTGTCTGGAGTTAGCGCATATCAAGTCTAAGCATGCCGATGAAGTTAAAGCCATGCAGCTGTATTTTGACAAAAGGTGGGACCAGCTGAAGAATAGTCATGCCGAGGAGAAGAATGGTTGGAGCAGGAGGCTCGAGGAGGAGCACAGGTGCAGGCGGCAGTAGGATCAGCTTGCTAGTCTGAATAAGAAACTTGCCGATAGGGAAGATCGGCTGAAATGGCAGCATGACCAGATTGCCAGGCTCACCGCTGATCTCGATCAATCTCGGCGGAAAATCGAGGACAGATAATCCCGAATTGAGGACCTCAAGGAGGGACTTCATCAGAGCAAGGTGGCCAAATCGAAGGCCCTCGAGAGGGTTCATGAGCTGAACGAGAAAATAGCTCGACGGGAGGAAGAGGTATAGCTGTCTCCTCGTTTACTTGTTTATGGTGCTTTCTCTTTTGTTTATGGCTTCAAACGACCTGATGTTTGCAGATAGGCAAGATCGAGCTCGAGACGCAGGAGCAAGTCAAGGCCTTGAAGGTGGAACTAGCCTCAAGTCGCCAAATGAGCTCTGAGCTTAGAAATCAGTTGGCCGAAGCTAATAATCGAATTACCTCGGCTGTGGAGGAGTACAAAGGTTCTATTCAATTTTTCGAGGAGCGTAAAAAGGCTTGTACTGATGCATTCAGGTTCGGCGAAGAGGAAACTCGGGCGAAGATCTCTCGAGTGTATCGAGTTGGATTTATCTTTTCTGAAGGCCGAGCTATTAGATACTCGTACCCAGGGGCCGAAGAAGCGGAATATGGAGACATCTCAACGTTAACCTTGATGCCATCCTAGGCCCTAATGAGGCCACGGCTCCTGAAGAATGCCTCAGCCTGCTGCTAAGGAACCCGAGATTTCTCTTCCAACAATATTGAAGTGGGTGAAGCGAGTCAAGTCCTCCCGGATGTTACCGAGGAGGTTCCTGGGATTGGCCCGAACCTTGATTCTTAAGGGCTGCTTATGTATTTTTGCTTTTTCAACTTGTAATTCGACCAAAATTCAATGAATGAATCTGTCTTATTTCTTTGGTCATTGTTTTTTCGAACGACTTTTTGCTGGGAGTTCCTTGATCATAAACGAAACGCGCTTTCAGGTCGGATTGCCTTTAAGGGTTCCGAAATTGAAGATTCTGCCAAAACGACTGGTTTTGCTGATGTATAAAATCATTCGGTTTTGCCGTGGAACGTAACTCCGACTTTGCCTCGGTTGGGGCCGAGGTTAGGTGCACGCAAGCCAACTTGGTTTGCCAAGGCACGAAATGGTTCGACGTGAAATGACGAGGACGGTGCAAATACCTCGGCTAAGGCCGAGGTTAGATAGCTCGGTTTGTCTGAAGCAAAAAGTTGGTACGTTTTTGCCGAGGCGTATAAAACGGCTTTGCCGAAGGACGCTTTGTTTTCGCTTAAGGTATTTATTCCGTTGGCTTTTCCAACGTGGGTCACTTTAACGTATGCGATAAGCACTCGATCGCATTGGGCGGCGTCGTTTTGGAAAGGGGATTTCCCAGGCCTGCCCATATCTCAAGGACCTGCGGTCGATTTCTTGCATTTAAGGCTCTTGATTCGAGATCAGAAGAAAATCTTCGTCTTCGTCATGGCTTGGGAGGCGCGTCGGCGTGCTTTGGAAAGTGCCCTTTTCTTTTGATCTACCACGTGGCAGCGTGGCCAAGGCGTTTCAAATTCCGGGCTCCCTTCTTTAATGACTGCCCCCGGTTTGCTTGCCTATAAAATGGGGAGAGCGGGCCGTGTTAGGCTATCTCCCAAGACCTTCTCTTTCTGTGAGTTGTAAGGGCTTTCATGACGCATGTTTCATCGAGAGCGGAGAGATTGAGCTTCCCTTTTGAAAGATGGTTTGTCCCAGATAGCTAGGGTGATGGAGAAGCTGCTGAAGAGTAGGCAGTCCTCAAGGGAGGAATTCTCGAAGGTCATATGGAGAGCGCACGGGATGCCCGCAGAGGTCATATGGGGAGTGCACGTTTGCGCTTCCGTATGGCCTTTGTCACTTGCCATGGGGACCACAGGAAACACAAAGCATACGTATTCCCCATGGAAGACATGGGACTTACCTCCTTCCTCAATTTGGATCCTTCAGTTCATCCGCCCGAGAAATCTTTTTCCATGTGAAGAGGGAGGAGAGTGGTGTTGGTCTGCTGGTCCCCTGTCTATGTTGTTGGGCAGTGGCTAGCAGCCCAGCATCCCACTGGGGGAGGAGGCATCTTCGGCATCAGCATCCATAGGTCTTTGACCTGGTTAGGATCCCTCAACGCATCCGTCCTAGGGATCCGTGGATGGCCTACTTTGCTTTTTGGCATTAACCAGTGGCCCAATGGAGCCGATTGGTTTTTCTGATTTCTGGGGTGGATGTAGAAACATCGTTATCGACAGAAGCTGCTTAACCGAGCTTTTATTTTATCTTTATTTTCTGTGCTGTGACGCACTTGTAATGCCTCAGGAGGTTATAATTTTTTCATCAATAAAGAAAGTTCTTACTCTTTCTTCTTCGGCTACTTGTTTCTTTTCTTGATCTGGCTGTGCTGAAAGCCATTCTACTTGTGTTATGCTTGTCGGATTATAGCATAGTTTAAAGATTCAGCGGCGTCTTTACTGCTTTATTTTTGTTAAGCATAATATTCAGTCCTCTCATCTCTGTTTATGCCAGAGGAAGGCCTAGACGGTCCTGTGAACTTATGATGTATATATGATCCTACTTGAGGGGATGAAATAACTTCCATAATCTTGCTGGTAGATGGAGTAAGGTTACTTACCTTTGCTGAAGTATGATAGGACGCCTTAGTCGCGCCAGAGTATTTGAGAAATCACTTGATCAGGCCGAAGCTTTAGAACTATATCACTCGGTTTGGCTGAGGCTTCGGAGATCATTCAGAAATATATCACTCGATTTGATCGAGGCTTCGGAGATTGTTCAGAAATATATCATTGGTTTGGCCAAGGCTTCGGAGATTATTCAGAAATATATACTCGGTTTGGTCGAGGCTTCGGAGATTATATTTTACTTGGCGCGGCCAAGGTACGGAGACCATCATTCAGCTTGGCCGAGGCTTCAAGATTATATTTTACTTGGCGCTGCCAAGGTACGAAGCTCTCTCGGCTTGGCTGAGGATTTAAGATTATATTTTACTTGGCGCTGCCAAGGTACGGAGACCGTCACTCGGCTTGGCCGAGGCTTCAAGATTATATTTTACTTGGCGCTGCTAAGGTATGAAGCTCTCTCGGCTCAGCCGAGGTTTGTCAAATATATTTTACTTGGTACGGCCAAGGTACGAAGATCGCTCGATCCGGTCGAGGATTAAAAAGATTATATTTTACTTGGCGCTGCCAGGGTACGGAGACCGTCACTCGGCTTGGCCGAGGCTTTAAGATTATATTTTACTTGGTGCGGCCAATGTACGAAGCTCTCTCGGCTCAGCCGAGATTTGTCAAATATATTTTACTTGGCACGGCCAAGGTACGGAGATCGCTCGGTCCGGCCGAGGATTAAAAAGATTATATTTTACTTGGCGTTGCCAAGGTACGGAGACCGTCACTCGGCTTGGCCGAGGCTTCAAGATTATATTTTACTTAGCACGGCCAAGGTACGAAGCTCTCTCGGCCCAGTCGAGATTTGTCAAATATATTTTACTTGGCGCGGCCAAGGTACGGAGATCGCTCGGCTAGGCCGAGGATTAACAAGTTTATATTTTACTTGGCGCTGCCAAGGTACGGAGAATGTCACTCGGTTTGGCCGAGGCTTCAAGATTATATTTTACTTGGCGCGGCCAAGGTACGAAGCTCTCTTGGCCCAATCGAGGTTTGTCAAATATATTTTACTTGGCGCGGCCAAGATACGGGATCGCTCGACCCGGCCGAGGATTAACAAGAGTATATTTTACTTGGTGCTGCCAAGGTATGAGACCGTCACTCGGCTTGGCCGAGGCTTCAAGATTATATTTTACTTGGCGCGGCCAAGGTACGAAGCTCTCTCGGCCTAACCGAGGTTTGTCAAATATATTTTACTTGGCGCGTCAAGGTACGGAGATCGCTCGGCCCGACCGAGGATTTAATGTATAGCAAGACCTGCTTCTCATTGCAGCTTTCAAGGAGAGTTATAAAAATTTGGGAGTCTTTGAGAGCTAAATTTAATTCAATGAACAGAATGAGTTCAGTAAGAGCGTACTTTTACTGATGATATGCGCGGAGATTATCCGAGTTCCATGTCCGAGAAATAGATTTTCCATCCAAATTTGGAGTTTGTAGGTGCCGGGTTGATTACTTGTCACTTGGTAGGACCTTCCCAATTCGGGGACAATTTTCTTGCTCCAGTGGCTTCGAGACGGATGCCTTTCGAAGCACCAGATCGCTGGGGAGGAAAAACTTTCCTCGGACTCTGGTGGAGTGATAGCGAGCTACTCTTTGCTGGTAGGTGGCCATCGGATTCGGGCCTTCTCCTTGACTTCTTCTATTAAGTCAAGATTAGTTCGGAGCTGCTCGTCGTTGGATTTTTCTGAATAGCCTTCCACACGAGGGGAGGGGAGTCCGACTTCCACAGGGATGACAACCTCTGTACCAAAAGCCATCTTGAATGGGGTTTACCTTGTGGGTACTCTTTCAGTAGTTCGGTATGCCCACAACACATGGTGGAGTTTCTCGGCCCATCGCCTCGCGCCCGGTTGAGCCGAGCTTTGATTCCATGCAGGAGAGTTCGGTTGATTACCTCGGCTTCTCATTAGCTTGAGGATGTCCAATTGATGTCAGGCGATGGAGAATGCCATGATCCTCAGAACTCTCGGAACTTGGGGTTGTCGAACTGTTTCCCGTTGTCGGTGATGATAGTGTGGGGAAGACCAAAGCGGCAGATGATGGACCTCCATATGAAGTCTTTAGCACGGGCTTCGGTTATCTGGGCGACAACTTCGGCTTCAACCCACTTAGTGAAATAATCAATTGCAACAAATAAGAACTTCCTTTGCCCCGTTGCAAGGGGGAAAGGGCCAAGAATATCCATTCCCCATTGGCGAAGGGCTAGGGGATGATATGGAAGTCAGGTGCGCCGAGGGGAGCCTCTGGACATTTGAGTGCCTCTGGCATGAATCACAAGTTCGAACGAGGCCATCGACATCTTTTTGCATCGTCGGCCAATAATACCCTTGGCCCAGCACTTTGTGGCATAGGGCCCGACCATCGAGGTGATTGCCGCAGATGCCTTCGTGGATCTCCCAAAGAGCATAATCGGCCTCTGTTGGTCGGAGGCATTTGAGCAGCGGCATTGAGAAGGACCGCTTGTATAGCCGGTCATCAATCAGGATATAATGAGATGATTGCATTTTCAACTTCCTTTCTATCAGTGGGCAGCAACCCTTCTTTAAGGTACTTGTGCAGGGGGTTTATCCAGGATGGTTCGGTGTCGACCTGCATCATCTGATCAGCATCGATGATGCTGGGCTTCTCCAGGATCTTCAAGTGGAATTTCCACTCGAGATCCATTGACTCGTAGTTGCCAGGCGGGACAGAAGGTCGGCGCGCGTTTTCAGTCCTTGGGATCTGGACAATTTTAAATTCATCAAAACAGAAGGATAGGTCGCGCATCTTTTGGAGATACAAATCATACTCGGCTCTCGAGCCTCGAATTCTCCCTGCACCTGGCCGGCCACCAACTGAGAGTCGGTGTAGGCGATTAGCTTATTGACCTTAAGCTCGTGGGCGATTCGGAGTCCGGCAAGCAGGGCTTCATACTCTGTTTCATTGTTTGAAGCCGGAAGAGAAGCGATGCTATTCGAAAGTTGCACCCTCCGGATTGGTAAGGACCAGGCCGCGCCAGAACCGCCCGCGCTGGAGGATCCATCGGCGTGAAGCAACCATGGGGCGCTGGGCTTTGGTTCTTCGGGGGTATCCGAAACAGAGCCATCTTCGGGTATGGTGCATTCAAGAGGAAATCCATCGGACCTGGGCTTTAATGGCTGGATGAGGCTAATACTGGATGTCGTGTTTGCTCAGCTCGACAGCCCATTTGGTCATTCTCCCCGATGTTTCTGGACGATGGATAATTGCTTTGAGAGGTTGGTCAGTCAAGACAGTGACAGTGTGCGCTTGGAAGTATGGCCGCAGCTTTCGGACCGATGTCACCAGGGCTAGGACCATCTTCTCGACTCGAGTGTACCTCGTTTCAGCGTCTTTTGAGTAGTTTGCTGACATAATAAACAGGTTTTTGGATTTTGTTCTCCTCTCTGGTTAGCATCGAACCAACAGCATTTTCGGAAATCGCCAAGTATAGGTTCAGCATTCCCCTGGCTTCGGGCTGCTGAGGAGGGGCGGTGAGCCGAGGTATTTCTTGAGATCTTCAAAGGACTTCTGACAATCTTGAGTCCATTGGAAGTTTTTGGCCAACCAAAGCACTTTGAAGAAAGGAAGGCATTTCTCGGCCGACCGAGCAATGAAGCGGCTGAGGGCTGTTCTTCCAGTGAGGCGTTGCACGTCCTTGACTGACTCCGGCGGGCTATTTGCTGCAGGGCCTGAATCTTCTGGGGATTTGCCTCGATGCCTCGCTGAGAGACCATGAAGCCTAGGAATTTCCCAGAGTTGACCCGAAGGCACATTTGGCGGGGTTGAGCTTCATCTGATACTTTCGAAGTGTAGCGAAGCTCTCCGCAAGGTCCTCGACGTGCTGGGATGCCTCCTTGCTCTTTATCAGCATATCATCAACGTACACCTCATGTTCGACCGATTTGCTCCTTGAAGACTTTGTTGACCAGCTTTGGTAGGTGGCACCTGCATTTTTCAATCCAAAGGCATAACTCGGTAGCAATAGATACCTCGGTCGGTGATGAAGGCGGTTTTCTCTTCGTCTTCGGGCGCCATTCGGATTTGGTTGTAGCCTGAGTAGGCATCCATAAAAGTCAGCATTTGATGGCCCGAAGTTGAATCCACGAGCTGGTCGATCCGCGGAAGAGGGAAGCTATCTTTTGGGCAGGCCTTGTTGAGGTCAGTGAAGTCGATGCAGATCCTCCATTTACCATTCGACTTTTTCACCATGACCACATTTGCTAGCCAGTCGGGGTAGTTAACCTCCCGGATGAATTTGGCTTTGATGAGTTTGTCCACTTCTTCTTTGATGGCTTTTTGGCGCTCGGGACGAAGCTCCTTTTCTTCTGCTTAATTGGCCGGAATGTCTCGTCCACGCTGAGGTGGTAGACCAGGACGTCTAGACTATTCCGGGCATATCCGATGCGGACCAGGCAAAGACGTCAGCATTACTCCAAAGGAATTCGATCAATTCTTGCCGAAGCTTTCCTTCTAGCCGTGATCCGACTTTATAGTTTGGTCGGGCCGGGTTTCGTCGAGCGGTACCTCCTCAGCTCTTCGGCTAGCTCTCCTCGTTGCTTGGCGAAATCTTCCGAGCATTCAGCCCGTCCACCTCGTGCTTCCTGGATGGAGGTCGGCGATAAAGCAATGCCGAGCTATGATCTGACTTCTCGAACAACCCCACTCCCCATTTGGTGGGAACTTCATGGCGAGATGGGGAATGAAATGATAGCCTTGAGAGATATTTGCCTCGGTCTACCGAGGATGGCGTTGTAAGGAGACCGGAGCTTAGTCACGAGGAAATCCATGAGCGTGGTAGCCATGCGGGGCCAGGTGCTGGCTCGGACTGACAGAGTAACAACTCCTTCTGGGATTATGGAGTCACCTGTGAAGCCCACTAGGGTGGACTCCATGGGTCGGAGACTTTCTGTCGGAATTTCAATCTCATAAAGGCATCAAAGTACAGAACATTAAGAGCTTCAACTATCAATCAAGATACGGTGTACATCATAATTGTTCATATTCAAAGATACAACCAAAGCATCATCGTGGGGTACTGTACCTCTCGAAGGTCTTCATCAGAGAAAGTGAGCTCATCGACTCGAGCTTTCTTTGGTAGGCTTTCTTCCTCGCCTAGCCAAGAGGATGGGGAATCGGCCGCCGTTATCACATTAACATTGCCAATGACCGAAGGATTTGGTGGAGGAAGCTGGCGAGGCTTGGGCTGGCGATTCTCCTTATTGTTCGGCTCAGGGGGCCCTCTGAACCGGTCCAGCCTGCCCCCCGGATCAATCGCTGATCTCGTTCTTGAGCTGCCAGCAGTCCTTGGTATCATGTCCATAGTCCCGATGAAAGCGGTAGTACTTGGTCGGGTCCCTTCGGGTCGCATTGCCTCGGAGAGGGGGAGGCCGAGGAATTTGCCGCTCGATCTCCATCAAGATCTGCGCCCTTGGCGCGGTGAGGGGGTGTAGCGGTCGAACCTTCGAGCTGGACTCCGGGTTCAGTCTCGAGGCGGCGGCAGAGGAGCTCTATGGTGGCGAGGCGGGCTAGCACGGCGGTGGGCCCGTTGCTTGTTCGAGCCCTTTACCTCCTTCAGCTGCTCAACTCAAGCTAATCTCCTTGATTCTTCAACCCTGGCGTATTTATCCGCAGGGAATCATGTCCAAAAGGCTCTTCGGGTAGTTAACCTCCAGAGCCAGGTAGAAGTCTCCTTCCTTCGACACCCCTCCAAGGCAGACATGGCTACCTCGTGGTTGAGATGGTCGACTTTCAGGAGGGCGTGTTGAAACGATCAAGATAACTCTTCAGAGATTTCTCCTCTCTGCTTGACCTCAGAGAGGGAATCGGATCTCCGTCGCTGGCGACGGCTGCTGACGAACTGGCTGGTGAGCAAACAGCTCAGTTCGTCAAAAGAATCAATGAACTGGCTTCAGGTTGAACCAGGTTCGGGCCGATCCTCGCAGAGTGGAGGGGAAAGCTCGCACAGGATCGCGTTCACGCTCCATGGAACATCATGATGGATCTGAAGTGCTCAGGTGGTCATCGGGATCAGTGGATCCATGGTACGGCTCGATGGTGGGGAGCTTAACATGAAGAGGAATCACTTCCTCATGATCCTTCGGAGAAGGAGACGCCCTGCTCCGCTTTCGGCTGGGACGGAGGGGCTTGTCTGACGGCGTCTAACTCTTGACGCCATTCTCGATGCATCTCCTGCATATGCTGCCTGATCCCTTCATCTAGAGTGGTAGGAGGGATTGGGCGATGGGAAGACGGTAGTGCTACCGTCTTCCCATGGGAAGACATTAGGGAGGTGGAACGGACCCGCCTAGATCTGAGCGGGTTCTTCCCTCTAGCTCGCTGCGGCGCTGGCTTTGCTCTCGCGGGCTGGCGATGATGATCCGCCGCCTCCGGTGGATTGGAGGAAGAGATCGCTGGCGGAGCAGGGGCAGCGGCTTCTTTATGAAGCTGAGGAGCAGGGACGGCAGGACCAGGGATTGCCTGGAGCCCCTGGACCAGCTGGGTCAATACTTGGACATGCTGGACTAGAGTGGCGAATTGGTCCAGCGTCACCACCGTTGCCGGCGGCAAAGAGTTTCAGCTGGCGGTGGTGGCGGAGGCACCGCACCGCAATCGGATTAGGCCTTTGGGAGGCGGCCTAATCTTGATCCTCGGATGTAGCTCTTTTTCGATTGGCCATTAGAGGATACTTCTGGTTTTTTGAGTCTTGTCTCCTGAATCACAAGTTTATGGGACTTGAGACCATTCCTCTAGCGCCAATCTGTTGCCGCAAAATCGTTCTCCACTCGGGGGCGGCTCTGGCTCCTGATCCGGACGTCGATCTCGTTGTCTCGGGTGGAACCTGCAAGACAGTCCGCGCACAGAGGGTGCTGTGGGGGTTGCCCTCTGCGGAGACCTTCGACGCCCAAGTTAGTGGAGATTCACAGCAAACAGATGTGAGGAGAAGACTCTCACAGAAGAGCTCCCCTAGATGGGTGTTCTCTCTTGAGAGCTCTGAGCTCAAATGGAGCTGTTCTCAGTGTGATAACGAGTGAAAATGAGTGAGTGTCCAAGCGTGTGTACCTGAGAGGTTGGAGGGCAGCGGTATTTATAGGGGATCACCTGATTCCTTGGGCGCGTCGTGAGGGGAGGTCCGAAAGTCGTTATGATTCGAAGCGGATTCGAATCAAGTTTGTTATGAGGTCAGTAGATCTGTATCTTGTCAGTTAGAGGATCGACGCTGGGAGAGCTGGTTGATGCCTTGAGATTCAGCGATTACATAGGTTCTAGGTCACCTCTGTGGGTCCTAGCCATTCCTGGGTATGATTCCTCGTTTGGAACCTCATTCAGTTATAGTGGATTCGAATTCTCCTGCGCCGGATTCTGCAGAGGTATTCGAGTGCCTCGGTCCGGCCGAGGGGCAACTCGATTCTCCGAGGTACAAAGTGGCTCGGTTTGCAGAAGTACGGGGACGGCTCGGGTTACCGAGGTATAGGTGGCTTAGGTTGCCGAGGTATGGGGATAGCTCGGATCACCGAGGTATGTGGATAGTTTGGGTCACCGAGGTAACCCGTCTTTGTTAAAGACGATTCGGCTTCGTGCTTGGCAGTTGTGACAGCTGGCTGGCGGGACGTTGAGATTGGACTTGACCCAATTATTGATATGTGCGATCATCAATGCAATAACAATTTTATCCCTCATCAATTTCTAACAGATAAGTGTACTATGTCAGTACTCATTACTGAACAAGTCACTTTGTCCGGGTGGATACTGGAATCTGAACAGATATACCAAATTATCAAGCACAGAAATACAATTTTCACTTTACAAAGATTATGCTTGTCATTTGAGAAAAAATGTTTGATATCTTCATCTAACTTTCATTTTTGTTTTGTTGGAGACATTACTGACATAGATGTAAGTATATCCAATGGTAGCAATTGTTTATTTTAATGAGAAATTAAGAACACTTGCTGTAGATATCTGACATCTGATTGGTGCTTTGGTGCTGGTACAAGTATTCCATTGGTTTTGCTACTAGAGCACATATTCTCAATGGCATATGGATTCATCTTGTTTTTATAATTTCAGCAGATAACCACAAACCCTAGTACTTCATTGTACATAGAATAAAACCATATCTGAGCATGTACGAGCATACAACAACAATTCTTCTATGCATTTCTCTTCTATCATCAACAATCTATGAACCTGCAAGGCAGATAATTTGCCTATGATATCTATTCTCTCGACCTCATTATGTCAGAACCTGAACAAGGACATAAAACTTGGTAAGATTGAGCATTTTGCACCCCCACAGAATTTTCTGCTGAAAAACACAAGCCCTTGCCAATTTTGGTCTAATGCCTGCATGTTTTATCTTGAGCTCTCACGGAACATGGTGCTTCGATCTTTAATCCTGCAGCAGAAAAAATTTAAGCAGCAAGTCCATATCTTTCTACAGTATATTGTGTGTGAGTAGAATTTAAATTAAATCTAGTTTTTTTTATGTAAATAGTTTCATTGGCTTTAGATGCTCCAGTTAGATGAGTTGAGTAATATATGCAATAAAGGCCTTTAGTTGCTCCGGTTAGAAAGAGTGATCTTTTAACAATTCATGGTAAGGATAGAAGTAGAGGTAGATCTAAACTAATATGGACAGAAATAATTAAAAAAGATATAACTATTTGTAATTTGAATGTCGACTTAGTTCTAAATAGAGCAGAGTAGAGGAAGCAGATTCATGTAGTCGACCCCATGTAGTTGGGAAAAGGCTTAGATGAGTTGAGTTGAGTTTCATTGACTTTAGAGTTATGTTTGGATGGAGGATTTTTAGAAGGGATTTAAGGATTTTAGAATTTTAAATTAAAATTCTTCATTTTGCTTTGGAGGAAACATTTCTAAAATATCATTGAATTTATAAATTTTTTAAAATGATCATTTGCAAATTCTTAGAGGTATCATTTATTTCAAAATTTTATTCACATAGATCTGCACAAACATTTATTTAATTTATTTTATTTTTATGTAAATATTTATTTTAAATATTTATATAATTTTTAATTTTTTATTTTACATATTTATTACATGAATATTTATTGTATTAAATTATTACTATGTTATAATAATATTACATAAATATTATTAATTAATTAATTAATATTATATAAATAAAATAATATTTTTAAAAATAAATAATAATAATAATAATAAATATTATTAAGTAAAGTATTTATGTATTAAAATAGTATTTAATTTATAAAATTTTAAATAAAATTTATTTATGTATTTTATAACGTTCAATCTTTGAGAGTGGAGTTATAAACCATTTCTCGTATGGATGTACATAAATTTGGCTCCTCTAGGGTTCTGACCTTGTGAAGGGGTAGAGTTGGGAGGGCCATACAATATTAGACATGGAACTACAAGGTAATTGAAAGGCCAGCCTTGATGCACATTTATGGTCCTTAAGGCAAGGTAAAGCACCAGGTGTTTCAGCTGGAAGATGCCATACTATGCCTTGAACTGTTATGTGCAAACTAGGTCTAAGATACTCATTGTGCCACATCGGAGCAGATCTAACCCAAACAACTTGGTGTTGAGATGGATAAATATAATCCCATCCCTCCAAGGTGGTGAAAGGCAATGGAAAGCCCTCCACATTCCAGATTTGTGTTATTTGACTTAATATAAACTATAAAATGCATATTATAGTTTTTCAGTGTATCTTTTATGATTTGATATGAAATTATGTATCATAGTACAAAACACATTAAATAGCAATAAAAAGCTTTGCCACACATAAAATAGCTTGATCCAAGCATTTAAAGCACTATGCTCACATATTCCCATTTAAAAGTAGCATTGGGAGATTTTAGAGACAAAAGTCATAAAAATTGGGGGTGAAAAATGGCCATACCAAGAATGTACCAGCCGGCCCAAGGCATGCTTTCTGGTATATAGTGTTGGTATGGCATGTACTGTAGTGTGTATTTTTACGAACCTGGGACTAGTATTTTTTGCATCTCAGTTTTTACTTTAAAGTTTTAACTCCATATCAAAGATTCAAGGTGATCTATCTATGTGGATAATTTCTGCCTATTCCTACAGAATATGGATTCAGCATATGCTTTTCTTGATAAATTCTCTAGAACTACAAAGATTTTTGGCAAATCATTTCTTTAACATTCTGCAATTGCATGATGTCCTAGTATGGTAGTTGCCATTTCTGTTGAACTTCTGGTGATGTTTGGTGCCTTTATTCAATATGGTGACAGTTCTTAAGCTGATTTGCTTGTTCAGGTTGTGAAGAGGATCATGAGAAAAATCATTAGGTGTCTTGTTAAGAAACAAGCGAGAAGATTCCAGCAGATTTTGATTGATGATATCAATGGCAGAGCAGATATGTGTGCAAGTTTCATTTGAGATAATCTATGAATGAGTTTCCAGGCACACCTGAGTTCACCAAGGTTTCTGAGGATGAGCATTTCTGAAGATTCCTGCTGATTTTAACTGATGATAGGGAAGTCAAAATTGTGGTGGAAGAGTCTAGTGTTAGATTAGAAGGAAGATTTTGACTGGCTTGGGTTACCACAGTGAGTAATGTTGATGCTTCTCTTGATAACAGTGCATCTTGTAAATGCTGGCAACAAGTTGAAGTGCATAAAAACCAGGCATTAAAGATGTTATGGATCTCTTCAAGGATAAGAGAATATATTTGACTGTTGATGCTGCAATTATGTACGGTATCACATGTCAGAAGACTCTTGGCTGCCCTTATTGCTAATGTGGGCAAATACCATCTTTGGTTTTGAACCCTATAGTTTCAAGTCACTTATCTATGTAAGTTTTGTTTTCCCTTCACTTTGTGGAATATGCTTTTTTTGGCAAAAGAAAGGAGGAACATTTTGACTTGAGAACTAGTTCTCTCAACTAATGACTTCCTGTCTGGTTGTGGCATGTATAGGGTTTGGTTGTCGATGAGAGTCTTATGTGCATGCAATAAGGCATTTTTGTGAGTTTTGATTTGAGCAATTGTAGGTTGGTCTGAGGCTGCTTTGAGTTACCTATTTGGTAGGAAGCAAAACTGGAGCTCAGAATCAGCTGCTTCGCATACTTGAAAAGTAGAACTAGTTCTTTTTTTGTATGGGTGTCACAGTCCATGTGTATGAATACTATAAAAACCTTAATATTGTTTTCATAAACTCTGCCTTTCATTTCATAGGGATTTTCTGTTCTTTTGTGGATTCAGGAGGTTTGCCTGGGAGATTCTGTTGCATACCAGATGGAGGGTTAAAATATTCTCTCATTGATTCCATATCACCTGCTATCTATGAATTATGTGAATATCAATGGTTAGATATTTTATAGATCTCTTTTCTGTTATTTGAAGTAAAATGAGGATGACTGTGGATACAAAATTTTCCCATACGGTAGTCTTGAAACACATATGGGAAAATTTTCATCTTTGATTCACCAGAATTTGAAGGCTGTTGTGTTTACTGTTTTCTACATCATGACCCACCTAGTGCATTTAGACTCTAAAATGCTGAAAAATTTTCTATAGACTAACATGCGTCTTTGAGTTGTTTTTCTTTTGTTAGATGAATTTATGTTGCGTTGGAATGAACTGCCATGCTGCTGTTGTTAGATGCATGCTATATGGCACTGTAGCACCTAGAGTTAACATTTTTAGATATGTCTGTCTATGGATTGTCTGCCATCTTGACTACAGATTTTGAATATAGCTTTATTTTTGGCAAAGTTTAAAGAGTACAGTTTTAAGGTGTGACTCCAGGTAATTGTACTTTTGTTCATGTTGTAATGTTGCACAAAAACTCATCTCCATTTAGAGAAACATTTGAAAATTGCTGTTCATGTATATTCTTTCTTCCGAGATGATCATTGTTCATAATCTTGTCATAATGTGTTTCTTGCTTCTACCACAAGACAAAACAGATAAAGAAAGTTGTAGATCTTCCATACTTTATCCCATTTCCAGTTGATAAATATTTTGATCTTTATCCTAGAATTTGTATCATAGAAGTATAAGCATGACTGTGATAAGTTATGCTAGCAACCACTAGTAAGCATCCTTGTTACTGGTGCTGTTTTGTTGCACAGTCAATAGTTAATCGGAACTTATTTAATTTGTATCATCTCTAATTTTGCTTTGATTTCCTTATGGTATTGTTAAATGAAAATTATGGCTTGTTTCATTCTTCCACTGCTGGTTCTATCATTGAAGAAACAACAACAAAGTTTTAATCTTAAACTAGTTGGAGCCCGCTCTGGTTCTATCTTTGAAACTTATGTCTTAACTGGGTTGTATTGGTGTTCATTCATAGTATCTTGTTTTTCTGCTGCTCCTGATCAGCATCTCAGATATGTTAGCTTCGTAAATTTTTTTTTTCTTTTAAGTTTATAGCATGGTGAGTGTGTAATAGGTGATATTTTTTCTGTGGCATTGGCATTTTGTTGGATATAAAATTTAAGGGTCATTTTTTATATTCTTGTATCCCCTCTTTATTGATGTGTTGTTCTTATATAATTACTTTATGAAAACATTATGAGCTGATTTTTCTCGTAAGGTTTTTAGAAACAGGGTTTGTGTAATTGATATCAGGTGCTACTGGTCGGTGCAGTATGATATTGTATTGTATTGTACTAACACAGATTTGAGATTGGCACTCCATTTTTTATGTTTCAAATTTTCTTGAGTTTTTGAGAGATTATTTTAAAGATTGTTGCATTTTAAGTTATAATTTTTATGTTATGTTGATACTTTTGGTCATAATGGTCTCAACAAGCCTAATAATGAATGCTGGTAAGACTGTGTATCAACATGAAAGAAAAAGAAAATGTGTAAATACATATTAGTGAAAATACATATGTCAACATCTAGTCTTTTGTGGAATGTCTTTATCACTCATAAACATTGGGATTTGGATCATAGTTTGAGCCTTGGACATGACTTCAACCTAGATAATGTGGCCATTGCTGTATCCCTTAATCATTCTCTTGAATAGCCATCCTAATACTATTTGATATCGATATCAAGATGGGAATCTCTTTTGAAGAAACATTGAGGTAGTGAAATCTGGCTTGTAAATTGGCTGAGATTGTAGGAAAGTCACTTGAATGTGACATCTCAAATGAAGGATATTCATATGGGTCATACCTTAGTTTTGCAGAACGGTTTGGATTCAAATATATCTAAAGGCTCCACTCCTTGTGCTAGAACATTTGCAATAACAAAGTCATACCCAAACCACCTCATAGGTTTATGTCATATATGCACTTGTATCTTTACTGGCTTTAGGTTGTGCACTGCAACATGAGTGAATTGGGATTCACGAGTGAATTGACCAAAGTCACAAGGTTGAGTTGTTTGCCCTAGCATCTTGTCCATTGCCACCTCTCTAGCCATCAACTATATCATCACTCAAACTATCATGATTATTATAGCTAGTTGCACAAAATGATTCAGATAGCGAGTTATCTGAGAGATCACTGGTCTCAAAATCTAAGTACATGCTCTTTGTTAGCTCTTTGAAATGGGTTAATAATTCTTGTTCCTTATTGATTTCAAAAACTTCTTTCAAAAACTTCTATCTTGCTTAGCTCTGTCAAGTGGCTCGATTGAGCCCACCACCCTAACTAGATTGAGTACTTCAGCGACTTCTTAGCATCTTTTTATCAGATATTTGGAAGAATGTCTCAGATATAAAACCCTGACCTCTGCAGCTTTTCGTCTGGTTGTGAGTGTGATAACTATTATTTTATCTATTGTTCTAAATCCATCCCCTTCATTATAAAACTAGTTGATTGGGGAGATGATCCTAGTTCATCAAGATATGTTATTATTGGCTTTCAAACCAGCCAATCATTGGATCCTCTTCATGTGTAAAATCATTGTCTCATGGTTCATCTTGTTTTAGCTCCACCTCTACCTTCATGCATTTCAATCTGAGCCTCAAATTATAGAGGATAAATACTGATTCATTTAGCCACTTTGTATTAGGTAGTTCTTGTTTGTTGTAAATTAGGACAAGGATTGATCCAGTTATGCTCACAGCGAGATGAGCTTTCTCTGAAAGCTTTTGAAAGTACTGACTTGTTATTAAATCTTACACATGACGTTCTTCTCTGCCACTAGAACGTAGCCACTCTCTTGTCACTCGGTACTCACTAATATCCAACATAGTCCTTTTTTTCTTAATAAGGCTACTCAAGTGTAATGTAGTGAACGACAAAGAGGATGACTATTGAGGCCCTCAATATCTCATCCTCGATGTGTTTCTTGTGCAGTCATGTGAGGTTGCATATAAAGTTCATGGCTTTCACCTAATGAATCTTACCAAAATCCATTGTTATTAGGTTTATATAGTCGATAATATATGATGCCATAAAAATGTCACTAGCGGTTTTGTATTGTGGCCCATAATCTTTTACTTCTTGACGGTTTTTATTCCTTATCTAATCAATCACTTGTTCCATGAGGCTAAGGATGTAGTTGGTGTTGTGTATTTTATTCAAAGTATCAACTGACTTATGAAAAAAAAATTCTTATCATAATATTTCAAGAAATTAATGATGCTTCATCTATTGAGTACTGTCCAACCATCACACATGGTTGCACTATAGGTGTTCCACTTGCTCTAGTAGGAGACTATCCATCTCTATTTTTTTTATTACAATCAAGCAGCACACCATATATGTCCTTTGGTTTAAGAAAATTTAATTCCAAATCGGCTCTTTAGATATAGTTCATGGTAGACTAATGGTATGTGTTGTCATGGTATATGCAGGGATGAGATTGAAATGAAACTAATAAGAAATGGCTCTGAATGTGTCTTTCTTCTTATTTTTAACAAGCACAGTATCAATCCCTTGTTTCAAATATTTGCTAAGAAAGACATATAGTTCTAGACCAGAAAGAGTGGCTCTTGCTGGTAAGTATTTCAGCTTCTTTCTCTTCTTACTGGTGAAAGCCCAAGCACGGAGGTTATTAAGCTGCCACATTTTCCGATAACTTCTCTAGATGATTGGTTCCTGTAGTCTGTCTGAATCTGCCCTTGCTATTGGAAACTAGAACTTGCCTTGTGCTGTGAGGGCCTAAATTGAGTCTTATATTTGGCAACCTTTTCTCTGGTCATTTAGGATATAGCAACCCGAATCCAAGCTTTCTTCGTGTCATTTGGATTTGATGTCTTAGTCTTCTAGATCTATTGAGTGGCATGAAGGTGGCTAGGTTACTTGATGCTTGATCTCTTTTCCTGCTTGCTTCCTAAAAAGAAAATATGTTTTGTGAACATCTATTAGATCTATTAGGCACATGTCTTACAAATATTCATGTTAGGTTAACTACTAGCCAGCTCCTTCGTGGCACCAGCCATCTGATGGCCGTCGCCAACTAAGGTCGTGCCTTTGCGAGCCCATCGAGGACACCACCACTCACCAGTGCCATCGAGATGCTCTACTCCAACATCCTCAAATTGCTCTTCATGGGCCCCTCCACCTACCCTACTATCTATCATTCAAGAGCTCTGAGATACGGCGTGGCCGCGCCGAGATCGTCGAGACCCTCAAAAAGGCTAAAGGCCAGGCCAGAGTCCAGGCTCTCGAAGAGCTCTAGAAGATGGTCATCAACCACTCCTCCGTCAAGAAGATCGTCGCCGACCTCGGCGGCGGCGCCCTTAAGTCCTCCCTTCTAGGCCCCTTCGATCGCTTGTCATGCTGTTGGCTCTGAGGTGATCGCCATTCTCATCAACCTTTCGCTTGATTCAGAGGCAAAGGCGAATCTCATGCAGCCGGCGAAGATCTCGCTGGTCACCAACATGATCAACGAGGGGACGATCGAGACGAAGATCAATTGCACAAGGCTCATCTAAATGCTAATGGGGGAGTTAATGACGTTAGTGAAGGATAAGAGCCAAGCCTCATCCTTCCAACCATGGTCTAGGGCTGATTCTCTAGCCATCCTGCAACCATCGCGATACGCCCATGAGCTGCACCTTGCCCGATGGCTACTCATCCTGGTGTCGCTCCACGGTCATGACACCACGGTGAGATCTCCAAACTTGACCACTAATCTCCATTGAAGCCCCTAGCCGCAGCCCCCTTCACCACCAAACTCAACATTCCCGTGACTTGGTTCGCCTGCCAACCATCTTTTCCGAGGACTGTAACACCGCGCGCCCGGCCAAACTAGCGAGGATCTCCATCATTGGTATATCTTGTGAGGACTCGGTTGATGACCAGCATCGATGCCCTATTGTTTGAGCAAATTAACTTTTCGTGAGGCCATTCCCTGATACCCCCCTCAACTTCAAATAAGGGCCGCGGTGGAGGAGATCAAACGCATGTAGACTCTGTGACAGGGGACTCGAGGAAGTCTTTGTTCTACCCGGGTCTTCGCTGGCGGGGGAGAAGTCGTCCGCCTGTTCATTGAAGCTGGCGGACAGCTAGCAGGGAACTCCTCCCTATATTTCCCCGAGACAAAGCTCAGACCAGTTCGCTCGCAAGCGTTGTGGCGCTTCTCCCGGCTCCAGCATTAAGGTAGATTCATAATATTCTAACCCGTCGCATGTTTGTAGAAAATAAGCTCCGGCATGCAAGGCGTTTAACCATTTAGATAAATTAAATAGGAAATTGAATTATCATTAAATGAAACTGATCTAAAGCCAATGTCAACAATTCGTTTATTGCAAATCATTAACAAGAATATACTACAATTCTAATTTACTAAATTAGTTTGCAACCTGCTTCTATCGGATCCCCATTTATTTTTCTATATTTGCAAAAAAAAAAAAAAAAAGAAAATTATGAGCACTCAATAATAGCAATAAATATAAAATAATTGATAAACTTTACAAAGACAGTTGTTTCAAGTTTTGTTATATCTTTGCATCTCAATAATTATCAATTTAGAACTTATATTTATAGTTTACAGTTCACATGTCATCATTATACTAATACGCTATTTTTAAGTCATAATTATAATAATACTTATATTTTCATGTCATTGTTACACTCATAGTTCCGTGCCATCGTTAGAGTTAGTAGTTTTTATGCCATCATTATACTAATACCTAAAATTTTGATGTAATAAATTTCATTATTACAATCATAGTTTCATGTCATCGTTAGAATTAGTAGTTTTTGTGTCATTATTATACTAATATTTAAAATTTTTATATAATAGATTTATATTGTCATGTTCAAAATTTTTGAGTCATTAGTGTATTGGTAGTTTATATGTCATCGTGTTACTAATACTATACGGTCACTAAATATGGCCATATATAATCCTTATAACAAAATTAATGCATCACATGTAACCTTACGGATAGAGGTTGAAGCTCCACATATATCTCCTATAAAGTAGGTTCTGATATTTATCATCTGTCATTACGTATTAGCTAAGAGTTATATATATTTCAGTTATATTTTATTATCGATAATTTTGTATCAATAATTTTTGCTTATTCATGTGATCAATTATCATGTAGTTTCATTTCAAAATTTTAAATCATTTTCTTATGATAAAAATTGTTGTAAATAATAATACTCATAGCACTTTACAAATTGCTTGATTCGATATTTTTTAATAAACGACTATGCAAAAATAACCCTTTAAATCTTTGTGTATAGAAAATAAATATAAACATTAATACTTCAAAATATTTGCTCATAAAGAAATAATGCAATAATATTCAAGCCAGTTATTCATAAATTCTTAAATAAATAACTATTATTAAATGATTTATAAAAATATTTTAATTTATGATTAGACTACTTGCCAGCTTGGGATTACTGTTTATTGTTCACCTACATCACCAATTTAATTTCCATAATCAAATAACGTAATGCCCAATATCCTAAGTTTAGACTAACGAAGGCTTTGACTGAATATTCTACTGTCTCATTCTAGCATTCTTTGGAGACCTTCTAGGCCTTCAATATTTCTATGGGAGGCTCAGCTTGAGCTTCTTCTCGATGGTGGCAAAGTCAGACTTCATCATCTCTACTTCAGCCTGTAGTCAAGCAATCTCCTTGGTCTTTTCCTTAAGATGATTGACGAATTCTTATTGTTGATCTTCAAAAAGTTGCCTCTCTTTGGCAAGCATGCCTTTGACTTCTGCTCTCCCTTCTTTTCTTCGCTGAATGGAGGATCGGAGGTTGACAAAGGTTTGCTTAGTAATAAGCATAGTTTCTTTGACCTAGATTCATCCTTTCTACGCTTCAACCAAAGTGTTGAGCTTATTTTTTATTAGTTAATTTATTAGTAAGCTACATATATGCATTTAATTTTTTTAAAATACATATGCAATGAAAGCAATAAAATATTGGATCTAATCTAATATCAGCCTACAACAGGATCATAATATAAAAATTTATATAAAGGTATAAAAAAAAGTAAATAGATCAAATCTGTGTAAATATAAATAGCATAGATCACATCTATATATATGGCATAGTGCCTTAAATCATATCTAAGTTATCAGTAACTTTAAAATCTTTTACTCGAATGCTTCACGACTCTTGCAGCAATGAAAGACAGTGGTAGATAGTATTTCTGCGAGCCACACAAAGGTGTATGACCTCTATAGGTAATCCATACTGGAATTCTGGTCATGACCAATCTCTTCGGAGTGCTAGCTCCTTCCAAGGCTTCGACGATTAGATTTCTTCTTTTTCAACACCAGAATGCTCTTGGAGTTGTAAAAGAATTGAAGGATCGATTTAGGTGAAGAAGATTTCTTGGAGAAAACCTTTTAGACTTGGCTTTATAAGCCATAATCCCTTTTTACCTTAAAAATCCTTCATCTTCCCATCTCTTCTTTTTCAATGTTTCCAGCAAAAAATGCCCCTTTTTAATGTCAACCATTAGTCCCATAAAAATTAAAATTGTAGAGAGAAGAGGAGTGGAAAATAAGAAAGAAATCCTTTCCTTTTCTTTTCAGCTAAAAGTCATCCCTTTTAATACCCATCATTAGTCCCATAAAAACAAGCCGTAGAGAGAAAAGGGAAGGAAGATAAGGAATGAGGGTAATTAGGGAGAGATCATTAACATCCTTTTAAATTTAAATTTAAAATTTTAATTTAAAATTCAAATTCAAACTTGAATTTAAATATTAGCTTGAAATTCAAATCCATAATTTGAACTCAAATGGGTAAGAGTGTTAACATTGGGCTCAATTGAACCTAAATTGAGCCGAAACCAAACCCATTTAATTTGACCCAGATTTTTATAGCTCAATCAAATTGAGCTAGCCAGCAATCATATTGCCAATTTAATCCTTTAATTAATCACTAACATTTAGTTTCTTAGTCATCAAATCAGATAGAAACCCCTATAATGTGTAACCCTATAGGTTCAAACAAAGCTGGTAGCATTAGAACACTTTCAGTACCAATCGAAGTTGCCATCTAGCAATGACACCCGACATCCGGATAGGTCGAAGGTTGCAAAGCAATAATTAAGAACCTTTGGCATACGATTATCATATAATTCATCCCTTTGACCCCTAATGCTCAGGATGACTTAGGGTTTAACTGCCAATCCTTAATTAGCTCATCCATAAAGTGTCTCAACTTTACAAGCTTGTGACTTCTCACAAGGACTATCCTGGCTAAGGTTTTACTAAATTGAAATACAGTAAGACATTCACTCCAAACTATTTGGAGGGGTCAATCCATCTTGATCCACTCACTGCTTAATAAGTACTTGATTGCACCCAGAAATATTCTGTCACTGGATTAAAAATCCAAGTAGTATGATACTAAAGTATAGTAGATTGCTTACAAGCTACCACGGTGATCTCAGGTCAGAGGGGCACTTGTACTCATATTCCTTCACGAACATCTCTTGGCAGAAAGCATTCAGCAGATCGGTCACGTTCAGTGAGATGTCATATACCTCACTTGCATGTCATACCAGTATTACCATACTCCTTGGTAAAGAGGGCAACCAATCTATATGACATACAATGACCTATACTTGATACATAGTTATCCTATAACTACGTATCATTTGATCATGATCATTTTAAGAACCACTCAATAAACCTTCTTTTTATTGAATCGGTTATGGTTCTAAGGACTCCATGACAAAAGAATTCATTTCAGGAAGATGTAATGTGATGAATCACCAAATAAATATTTTATTGATTGATAATTCACATATATTTACTATTTGCATAACCATCTACATATTAGTTGATTGGCTTTAGGACATAATTCCCAATATTTATTTCATCAGCCCTTCATTAGTATTATTGAGATAGAGCCACCACATCATGAGCACCATATAACAAAATTAAGTTAGGTTTGAAACATGGAAAAATTCTCTCAAGCTAAAAGCCTTGAGACAAAATACAACTACAAACTCAACTCAAAAAAGTGACGACTCAAGTTGGTGATGAAGGGAGGAATGATAGTTAAGGCATGCATATTTTAAAATTTTGGTAACAATTATCAAGGTGGAAGCTTAAGTAGTATTTGACTCCCCAAAAGTTATCACTGGATAAGTGTACAGAATAGCATAGAATAGCTAAGGGAATAAGCATATTTTTAAAATTACAACTTTACCATCAAGGGATAACTCTAGTTATTTCTGGGTTCCCTAGGGAATAAGTTCAGAGGATAACCCATGGTTAAACATGGGTTATCTCCTCTGGTTAAACTTTTTCGAAAATATTCCTTCTAGTTATAGCTTTTGGGGATAAGGGAAAATATTCCTTCTATTATAGCTTTTGGGGATAAGGGAGGATATCCTCTCTTATCCCCTATTTCAAACACTGCCTTAAAGATTAAATATTAATCTATCAAACATGCATCAATATCATATCTTTGCCTTTTATTATAGGATCGTTTGATCTAAATTATGCATATAAATAAAATCATAAAGATCATATCTTGATCTTCAAGATAAGAAGTCATACTGCTTGTCTCGAAGCCTGCCTTAAGATCTAGGGATAATATCACTTACCTTAAGAATAATAGGTTAATTTGTTGCTCTTTACAATCGTTCAACGTTCGGCCTTTAGAATCATCCATGCGAAGTCCTCGAATGATCGAATTTTTGGGAGTGCTAGCTCGCGAAAAAATAACTTTGCTAATCTTGAATCCTTCCACTTGAATCTTCCTCCAAGATCCTCCAAGCTTTTGCTAACACTAGAAATACATCAGAATTTCTATTCTAACTCTTAGGCAGTGTTTGATATTGGGGATAAGGGGGGATATTCCCTGGATATCCCTCCTTATCCCCAAATGCTATAGCTAGAGGGGATAGGTCTGAAAAAGTTTAACCAGAAGGGATAACCCATGTTTAACCATGGGTTATCCCCTGAACTTATTCCCTAGGGAACCCAGGAACAACTAAAGTTATCCCTTGATGGTAGACTTGTAATTTTAAAAAGGTGCTTATTCCCTCAGCTATCCTCTGGATAAATGTTATTCTGTACATTTATCCAGGGATAGCCCAAAAGCTATCAAACACTGCCTTAGAACTATAACACTTGGTTCTAACTCTTTAGAATTCGATATATCTTTTATGGTGAAGAATGTCCTCTATTTATAGGCAAAATTCAGCCTTTAGCATATTGAATTCTAACACTTAGAATTTTGACATTTGGTGAAACCAAAGAGGCATATTAATTCATACACTTGTTAATGCATAGAGAGTTATGTGGAGTGCTCTTCCAAAGAGGCATATTAATTCACATGCTTGTCAATGCACGGAGAGTCCTATGGAGTGCTCTTCCAAAAAGGTACATTAATTCACATACTTGTCAATGCACGGAGAGTTGTGTAGAGTGCTCTTTCAAATAGGTACATTAATTCACATACTTGTCAATGCAAAGAGAGTTGCGTGGATTGCTCTTCCAAAGAAGAATATGCTAGGAATTAGCAAAATTTATTATCTTCCTTGAACTTGGGAACCATTTGGAGAAGACTAAAAGTTATACATTAAATTCTATATGATAATTTAATTTCTCATAAGATGAGATTTTAGTTATCTCATCATGTGAGATTCTCATGCAAGAAAATCTTTTTCACACATGGGATTTGAGTTTGGGTTTTGGTTTAAGCTGATTTGAAGCTGGATTTACCCACATAGATCATGGTTCTAGCCCAAATCAAATTTGACTAATTAAATCTATTTAAATCCAAAACTTATAATTCAATCAAATAATCAATATTTTAGAAATTGTAGTTAGCTCCTTGTAACAGACTTAAACTTAATTGAATCTTATTCACTTGTACTTAACCCAATTGAGATAATTCAATCAAATCAATTAATTAATTAACATCAGATACGAATCTCAATCGTTTAAATGAAATAGATTATATTGTAACTCTAAGTCTTTCAATCGCGTGTCGACTCTCTAGGGAGTCGGCTCTGAACGACTAATGTCTGCGACATTAGATTCGATCCAGAACATAGGATCATAATTTATCTGATAATCTCAATCGATGTGCCAATTAGCAATGGAACCCCCAACGTTCGGATAGGTCGAAGAGTTGTAGAGCAAACTCCATGAACCCTAAGAAATGGTTACCGTATAATTCATCCTTTTGACCACAAATGCTAAGGATGGCTTAAGAGTCTGTCAACTCTAAACAGCAAATCCATAAAGTGATTTCAACTTTAGTGGTCATGTGACCTTCACATGAAGTGCCTTGGCCAAGGTCTTGCTAAGTTGAAACGCAAGTATTTCTCCTTTTAACAGGATAGATCAAATTTTATTTTGATCCATAACTGACTACCATAAGTACTTAACTTCACTCAGTAACCTTCCGTAGCTAGATTAAAAATCTAGGTGTTCCAGCACCTAAGTATAGCGAGTTGCTTACAAGTCACCGGTTGTGATCTTCAGGTTTAAAGGATACTTATACACATCTTCTCGGATCAACTCTTGACAGCAGCGTATCCAAAAATGAGTCAGTTCGATGAAATGTACTCCTACACTTTCATCCATATGTCATACCAGTGTCTCTACACTTCTTGGTTAAGAGGACAACCAACAAATATGATATACAATGTCTTATAATTGATAGTACTATGGCCCTGTCATAGTATATCATTTGGTCGCGAACACTTTTAAGGACCTTCAAAGATAAATCCTCCTTTATCGTAAAAAAAGAGATCCTAAGGGCTTCATTGTCATTAGGAGTTTTAAGAAGATGTTCTTATAATGAATAAATTTTTGAATAATTTTTATTAATATAATAATTTATATGCAATTTACATCAGCACAATCATCAAATGATTGGCTTTAGGATACATTTTCCAATAAACTCCCACTTAGCCTAAAGCCACTCATTACAGTATCTAATACCCATCTTAAACTTATAAATGTCAACCTCCTTGATGCTGAGTGCTTTAGTAAATAGGTCGCCCAAGTTTTTCTTTTCGTTAGTTTTTTAAAGATTTATGTCACCTCATTCTACAATCTCTCTAATAAGATAAATCGACGTAGTATGTACTTGGTGCACTGATGTGCTCGTGGTTCCTTCGCTTGAGCTATGGCACCAGTGCTGTCACAGTACAACAGGACTGGTCCATCTATGAAAGTGCCACTCCAAGCTCGAAGATAAACTTTTGCAACCACACAGCTTCTTTTGCGCATCTGATGCAATGATGTACTCTGCCTCGCACACTGAATCTGCCACTGTATGGTACTTGAAACTTTTTCAGCAGACAGCTCCACCATTCAGGATAAACATGAAACCCGATACACTTTTGTTGTTATCATGATCTAATTGGAAGCTGAAATCAGTATATCCCATAAGTTTCAAATCAGACTCTTCATAGACTAACCATTGGTCCTTAGTATTTTGCAAATATTTAAGGATTGTCTTAATAACTTGCTAGTGTTTTTCTTTTGGATTAGACTGATATCTACTCACTACTCCTAGTAAGTATGCCACGTCTGATCTTGTATATGTCATGGTGTACACTTGTATACTCTCTTTCCTTAAGAGTTATCGAACAATCCTTCTTGGAAAGATTAATTCCATGGCCTATTAGGAGATAGCTTTTTTTGAAATTTTTCATGTTAAACCTCTTTAGCATGGTATCAATATACGTAGATTGGGATAAACCAAGCATCATCTTAGATCTATCTCTATAAATCATCATCCTTAAGATGTAGGATGCTTCTTCCAGATCTTCATAGAAAATTATAATGATAACCATATCTTTATTCCTTGTAATGCAAGGATATCATTTCCGATTAAGAGAATATTATTCACATATAATACAAGAAATATAATAACGGAACCGTTAGCCCATTATAGATGCAAGGTTCTTCTTTATCTTAATAAACCATAAGATTTGATCACATTATCAAATCATATGTTCCAACCCCTAGATGCTTGCTTAAGTCTATAAATGGACTTCTGTAGCCTACACACTTTAGACTCGTCTTTAGATATAAAACCTTCAGGCTGTATCATATATACCTATTCTTCTAAATTACCATTTAGAAAAGAAGTTTTAATGTCCATTTGCCAAATCTCATAATCTAAGTGTGCTATTATGGCTAGCATAATCTGAATGGATTTCAGTATTGCCATAGGAGAAAACGTCTCATCATAGTCAATACCATAATGTTGACGATATCCCTTGGCAACCATATATGCTTTATAGGTCTCTACCTTTTCATCTGCGCCTCTTTTTCTCTTGAAAATCTACTTACACCCTATGTGTTTTATCCCTTCGGATGGGTTAACTAATGTCCATATATTATTGTCCTTCATGGAATCAAGTTTGGATTTTATTGCATCAAGCCATTTGGTAGAGTCAGTCCTTTGCATAACATCCATATAGGTGATCGGATCCTTGCTGTTCTCATTGAGCTTAATAGGATTCTTGGTCTGGACTAAAAAACCTAAGTAACTATCTGGTTGATGTGGTACTTTACCTGATCGCCTTAATGGTACATCTAAAATGGGTTTTGGGTTTGATCTAATCAATTCAGATTCTAAGGGTTCAAATTGTGTGTTGTTTCTTTTACTGATGAACTTCTTCAAGTTCAACATTAGAGCTATTTGTTCCTTCCTTAAGGAACTCCTTCTTAAGAAAAACTGCTCTATTACTGATGAACAACTTTGTTTATCAGTATTATAGAAGTAATATCCTTTGGTTTCTTTCGGATAGCTGATAAAAAAATTTGTTAGATTTGGGTTCAAGTTTGTCTGATTTTGCACGTTTCACTTAAGCCAGATACCCTCAGACTCTTAGATAGGTGATAACCGGTTTACGTCCATACCATATCTTATATGGAGTTTTAGGAATAGACTTACTTGGAACCTTATTGAGAATATGATAAGCTGATTCTAATGCATATCCTTAAAATGATATTGGCAAGCTTGCAAAATTCATCATGGATCGAATCATGTTAGCAGGGTTCAATTCCTTGTTTTCAACACACCATTATGCTGCGGGTGTTTCTGGAGGAGTTCATTGGGAGAATTCTATTCTTTCCTAAATATATCATAAATTCATTTGAAAGGTATTCTCCTCCTCGATCTGATCGAAGAATCTTAATACACTTTTCTGTTATTTTTCTACTTCTTTATGATATAGTTTGAACATTTTAAATGATTCAGATTTATATCTCATAAGATAGACATAACTGAACCTAAAAAGGTTGTCTGTAAAAGTAATAAAGTAGTAATATCTCCTTTGGCATAAGTGCTCATTGGTCCATACATCAGTATATACTAAATCCAATAGCTTTTTGGCTCTTTTTTTACCTTTTTCGTAAAAGATGACTTGGTCATTTTACCAAGAAGACAGGATTTCGCAGTATTAATGATTCAAATTAACTTGAAGGATGCCCTCCTGGGTTAACCTTTCTGTTCCTGCTGATATGACTCAATCAATGGTGCCAAAGATAAATATCTGTGACATCAGTTATTTTAGGGCACTTACTTGATTGTACACTATATTTTAGGCTATGGTAATATGTAAATGCCATTAGATAAATGCTAGACATTACAGTGACTCCATTCTTATGATATTCAAAGTAATATATCTTTATTAAATTTTATGACTTTGGCCAAAAGGCCTATAGAATTACGTTCATAAGAACATTGGGAAAAATGATAATCATTTAGTATGATGATATTTCTATTGAAAACCATTTCAAGAACTCTAATGCCAGAACTGAAACTATTCTTTCATCCCCGATATTGAGGAATCTTTCGTTCTCTTCAAATCTTCTAGTGACCTATAGTCCTTGCAATGAATTGCAAATGTTAAAAGGACTCTCGGTATTCAATACCCAGGTATGATTATCATATACATAAAAATTACAAGGTGTTATCATATAAATACATTGTTGAGCACATCTTGCCCTTTTTCTTCTTTGGCCTGTTTGGATCAAGTGTGGCAATGTAAAGAGAACAGTTCCTCTTTCAGTGCCTTACTTCTTGCAATGAAAGCATTCAGCCTGACTTTTATCAACTTTCTTCTGATTCTGACCCCTTATAGAAGTCCTAGCATGTTGCACCTTTTTCTTTTTCTTTTTATTCTTTCCTTTTCCAAAGGGTGATGCCCTGCCTTAGATCCTTCAACCATATTAACCAAACCCTTAGAGAATTGGTTGTCATTCTCAAAGTTCTGTAACAACCCCAATAAATTGTTGTAGTTAACTGTAGGCTTTGTCATTCGATAATAAGTAAGGAAAGGTCGGAAGGATGAGGCAAGAAATTCAGAGCACATTTTTTTCTAACTGCTTATATAGGGGAAAGCCGAGCTTGCTTAGGAGTTCTATCATCTTGAATCATGTATAATATATGATCAGTGGCAGGAGATCCTCCCTCTTCGAGCATTAAAATAGCACAACTAGTCTTGTACATTTCAACGTCATCGAGTGTGCCGAAAGATTCACTCAAGACTTGAATGATTTCTTCTGGCTAAGCATTCTCAAACCGGCGATCGAATTCATCGTTCATTGCTGCTAGCATGATGCAACGCACACTAGTTCTATCACTGAGCCACTTCTGATAAGTGTCTCTCTCAAAACTATGAGTGTTTGCATTAGGTATCTCTGGTGTAGGATTATTCAGAATATATCTCTCATGCTTAAGGACAATCCTGAGTTTTCTAAACCAGCTATTAAAATTAAACCATTCAACTTATCACTATCAAATAGGAACCTTAATGATAAATT